>CAUYRT010031817.1:0-76228 GCA_963574885.1 Lepilemur ruficaudatus | reverse complement strand
ACTAAAGATATATATAGAAAAAATTAGCTGGGCATGGTGGCGCATGCCTGTAGTCCCAGCTACTCGGGAGGCTGAGGCAGAAGGATCGCTTGAGCCCAGGAGTTTGAGGTTGCTGTGAGCTAAGCTGACGCCACGGCACTCAGTCTAGCCCAGGCAACAGAGTGAGACTCTGTCTCAAAAAAAAAAAAAAATAATAATCCATTTAATATGGTTCACAGAATTTGAAAGTTTTCTGAGATACAGATTTTTTGGTTTTCCTTAGACAAAACCCTTATTTGTCTGTGTTTATCATAGTATCTTAAACTAAATCTAGCATAGGCCTTTTACATTGTCCATAAGTAGGAGAGTCAAACAATATTCTTTGAAATATTCTGCATTGAAACCTCAATGAATGTAAACTTATTAATGGAATTTTCACAGGAGAGAACATGGGGAGGTTTGGATGGAATTGGCTGAGTGGGTCATTAACTATAATAGGAAGTAATCCTTCTGGGTATATGGTTTTGTATTTAGGAAGTGGGAAGGGGGAACATTATTATTACCTTCCTTTGGAAGTGTTTTAGAAGGCTTTGCACTTAGTTTTGTTGCTGGACTAAGTGGTTTTGTATTTTTACTAATTCTCGGTTTTTAAATGATTCTTCTCAGACCAGTACTCCCGTTTGGCTCATTTTCTGGTTTAATAAGTGCTTCTTTTAGTGTATATTTTTTAAGATTTCTGGTTATTACGAGTTCTTGTGCTTATGCATGCTGTGATAGGCACTATGTACATTAATAAGAAAAATAACATGGAATTGTCCAAGAGGCTAAGAATTAAAGCTCTGTATAAGATTTTCTGTATAAGATTGTATTAAAGTGTTTTAGATTTATATGCCTACTTTTTTTGGTGTAGTTCTGTCCAAGGTCTTAGGTTTTCTTTCCTCTGTATACTTCCAAGGTATCAGCTATTAAAAAAGAAAGCGTTACTAATATATTTTCCCTGATGGTGGGCTTTTAGCTTATAAAAAATATGTAACTGAAAGACTGGTATGTTCTAGAATATAGTGCTTATAAGCCAAATAATCCAGGTATTAATTTATCTTGATCTGCAGTGAAGGTTTTCAAACAAACGTTAGCATTTTTCTAATAGACTATTCCAGGGTTCTAGAAAATTAGCAGGTTAATTCTCCAAAGCTATAGTGAAGATTCACATGGAAATCTTTGGATTCGCCTACTAAATTGAGTAGTCATCCTTTTTTTGTTTCCTCATGGCAATTTAAACATCTTTGTAATTCATTTCAGTTTGAATATGATTACACTTGACCTAGATGACATTGATTTCATAAATAAAACCTTTATCTCTCAGGGAAGAATTCCAGTTCCCTAGTTATTTGTTGTAGTATGTTGTAATT
The DNA here is from genome assembly GCA_963574885.1 of Lepilemur ruficaudatus. Lineage (NCBI taxonomy): Eukaryota > Metazoa > Chordata > Mammalia > Primates > Lepilemuridae > Lepilemur > Lepilemur ruficaudatus. The sequence continues at coordinate 74,840 of CAUYRT010031817.1, read as the reverse complement.
ATCTTATGATACTGTGTCTTCATTAAGAAATATGAATTTCTAGCACATTTCCTATGTAAGCCTAGCTACTGTAGGTAACTACATTTTATCTTTTCTTTTTTTTTTTTAATGTAAGAAGAAACAAACATATTCTCTTTAGTATTCAGACCAAGTCCTTCAAAGCTGCTTGGACATTGGGCTAAACCAGAGTCCTCACTGAATACATTACTGTTGGTTTTTGAATTCATGCCTTCACCTAAGGGCTTTCTGTGTCAGCAGAGAAATGGAAGAGACTTTCTGTCCTATTCCAATTAAAACAAAAAAGCACAAGCTCAAACTGGTTTTCAGAACCGATGAGTCTTTTTTGTTTTTCCTAAAGTTCATCGAAAAAAGTACTATAAAACCTTCAAGGATAATTAATAAATCAAATATGAAAGGGTGAAAAATTGTTAACCCTACTAAAATTCTAGCCAATAGAGCTAAGAAAAGGTAGGTTTTTATATACAAAAAACGTATAGATTATTCACGCCTCTTGTTTTCCCATCTGTGTTTGAGGACATGATATCCCTAATAAATATTTAAGATATTGTGAGAATACTATTAAATTTAGTCATTCTTTTTAAAAAACATTGCAATATAATCTTGGGTCATTCTATTTTGTTCTCTAAAGTAGTAGTGTAGTTCTGCTACTAAATTAGTAGATAGAGTCCTTCGTTACAAAATTGTATAAGCCAAGACATTTTAATACACGGAATTTTAAGATGTCTTGGACTGGAGTAGCCCCTTTGAAACTAAAATAATTGAATGTAAATATACTAGGCAAATGTAGAATTTCCATTCAATAAAAATGGCACAGGGTTAAACGTAAACTGTTTAAAATATTAAACCACATAATGCTAACACAATTTCAGGGCTGTAGGATATGAGAAATTACAAGGTAGGAGGATAGAATGCTACCTAGAAATTGTCTCCCCCAGTCTTTTCTATAACCGAAACTGTCCAGAGAAGTTTTTGGTCTCTCTTCATGGCTTTGGATAAAAGCAGAAGTATGAGAAATCAGCTCTCAAACCTGGATTTTAAGTACTTGATGATATTTAAGATGTAGGGACAACTAAATGTGTACATTATCCGTAGAATTAGAATGAAAGCATTTTAGGCCATGTATATAGTATAACTGTGTGGTGGGGTTTTTTCTCCATTAATGGATGGTATCTGTAACTAATCACATTTTCTGCCTTATAGGCCTGCCTCGTCCCCTCAGCTTTCACACGATGATACTCATTCACGCATTGAGCATTATGCTAGCAGGTATGAGACTAGTTGAATGCCAGGCAAATATTGATTGAAATAACTAACCAAGGAAACCTAACCTATAATAATTTAAAACAAATCTTTTCTTTTTGCCCGATCTTGTCTGATTTCTACTAATCAACTTGCCCTCTAACGTGCATGCCATTCCACTGCATGTTGTTTTTGGACACCAATAAGAGCATTAGTCCAGAAAAATCTTCCCTAACCCTGGCCTTTAAACATTTCCGGTAGCCTTGTTATGTTTTTTTGTTTAACCTCCTTAGAAAACTGCTAGACTAGATATTAATATATGAAGAAATGATACTGTGTTATGTGTAGACTATGAAAGCACCAGCTTTTCATTTGCATTTATTTTTATATACTGTAAAGAAGAAAAAAATTAATTTTCCTAATCTTTGGACCTTTCTGTCCCACCTTCTTTGTGTTTGAGATAATTTTTATACCTGAAAACTGAATTAGTAATTATAAAATATCTTATGCTTGTGAAATAAATCTATAAGAGTTTGGTTAAGTTCTTTTAAAGTTGTAAAAAATATTATTGTCTGAGGTGAAGGAGATTTTTAAAGGTAAAAATTGGTGGCAGAATGTTTAGGGAGCTTACTGTACATCCATCCTTTATCAATAGTCTAACTACTGGACATACTTATCAGTCTTGGAAAGCATTGGCATAAGTCTGCAATACGTGGAAAGCGTTAACTGTCTTAAAAGACAAGGAGTAGTGAGTGTAAGGTAGGGAGTGCATTTGTCGTTAGGGAAGCTTTTCTTTTGAAAACAAAGACCTGTTCTCAGCGAAAGCAAGATGGATCTGTGGAGGAAAAAACAGCTAAATACAACTTCCCTTAGAATTTATATCATAAATTTAAAGCTACTGACTAGTTGTGGTCTACCACACACTGCCTCAAATGGTTAAGCCAACACACACATCCTTTAATTTGAAGGATTCCTTTCTCTTCTTGCTGTGATTTATCCTTTAGTTTTCAGGAATGTTCGATTAGGTCTTGAATAGATTCTAAGACGTCACATAAGTTTTAATGAGCTTTTACGTTTTTTATCAGGCTAGCAGAAATGGAAAACAGCAATGGATCTTATCTAAATGATAGCATCTCTCCTAATGAGAGCATGTAAGTATCCCATCTCTTTTTACAAAATGTTCCTGACAATAAAATTGCTCTGAGGGATTTAGAGGTAGGATAGCACAGGATATAGGAATCAGCATCATATTCATTTGATCTTTCAAGGAGCCATTCATTTACTTTTTTTCTTTAACTCTTAACAGCCTGGCATGGAATGAGCTCATCCAAATTTCACCATTATTGGTATTCCAGAGTAGCAAAAATAATTGGCCTTATTCTTATTTAAACTTATTTCACACTGTATTATTACAATTTGCAGAGTCCCAAATACTTATATTAAATGCCTATTTTTTGACCAAATTTGCCAGATATTTCGAGGGGTAGGGTATTAATTTTAAAGTGATGGCTAAGTAGTATTTTCTCCACTCATGGGGAGTGGAAATATGATCTTGATATAGCATTGCTATTTCCATGTGGTAGGTTAGTTGGGCTTTTTCCTTCAGAAGTCCAAACTGGTAGATTTTTATGATTTAGCATCTTCATGAGGTAAACAAAGTGAGGCAATCTTGTGAAGAAGGGTTTAAGAGGAGGGAGTACAAATTCAGGTTGTAGTTTGTTAGTTGGATGATAAGCCATCCCTGTTAAACTTTAAGGAAGGAGATAGAGTGGTGCTCAAAGTGGCAGAGCACAGAGCTATGGCAGGGAGACAGGCTTCATTATAGAGTAGGGGCACAGAGGAACATTGCTGTGAACCAAGCATCTGCCGACTGAATAAATTAATAGAGAAAGAAGAAATCTAGTCAAAGTACAGTGATGAATTTAGTTTGCCAAGTTACGGATATCTTACCCATCTTGTCATGGAGAATCTAGGCAAAAGGAAGAAGGATAAATTTATCATATGTAGTTGGTGTGGCAACCCAAAGTTATGCTCAGATGAGAAAAGGGCCTTTATGAGGGTTAGGCTGAGGGTAATAGTATCAAAGCAGCATTTATATATATTTATATATAACTAATTATCGAAGACAGAATAAATCTCATCTGGTACATGAAGGCGATCAAGGTAATAGTAAAGAATCAGGTCAATACTCAGTCCTTTGTATATGACTTAGTTACTTCAAACAAACAAACAAACAAAACCCACAACCTTTTCTCAAACATAACTGTGATGCATTCTTTTCCTTAGCTATGAGAAAAACTGTTAATGGTATTAATATATAAAATACTTTGACAAGAAAATGTGTGACCAAAGAATCAACCAAATGTACATGGCTTGAAGGATTTGCTTCTTTGGCTCACTGATTTTGATATTAGAAGCTCTAGCAACATTCAAATTAATTCAAGTTGTATCTATATAACAGTGGTTGTCATTCATTGCCTGCTTAGGAGAATAGTAAGAAAAGTATAATTACAACTATTTGTTATAATTAAACATGGGACATTCTAGGAATAAAACTTCAGAATTTGAGAAGAAGGATAATGTATTAGATAGGTGGTAAAACTGCTTTTGTTTCATTTTAAAATGAAATTTAGCTTTAGCTCATTCTGAGGACATAAAATCCATTTTGACTCAGTGATGGATGGTAAAAATCACGGTATTTTAGGGACAGGTTTGGGGAAGTGGTTTGGTGGATTGGTCGACTTAAATGTTTGTTTTTAATGCCCAATAATTATTTTTAGTCAGCTTTTCACATCTCAACCATCTGGCTTGATGGACCAAAATAATCATATAAACCAGGAGGACTTTTTTCTAAATATTTGATTTTTTTCCAACGTAAAATTAAATAGGTATACATAAGGAGAAATGTTGAAGTATCATCTTAATGATATCTAACCAGAAACAAAGAGCTTTAACCTCTTACTAAGAACAAAATGAAATTCTTATTATAACTTGGAGATAAATAGAGCTTTTAGGAGCTTGGAGCAATGCATTCAGAAAAGTTTCTCCTGTATATTAGAGAGTTCCTAGTTTCCAGGAAAGATTGTAGCTGCCTCCCAAAATATAAGCCTTTTTGCCTCCTTCCCCCTTCAGATTAATCCTTGAAACCATTATGCATCAATAAAAAAATAAAAATAACTAAAAAGTGAAATGTTAAAAAAAACCTCTGAGGAATGAGTGTTTGGTCAGTCACCTTAATGGCTTTTTTCTCAATTTTTGTTTTTCTATCTAAAAAATAATTGAACAAAACTATCATTTATCTACAGTTTAATTATTGTTATCATCTTTCCTCCATGACTTTTATAAGTTAGAACTGGTTTATCGAAGCCACACTTTTTGGTTGCATTGCCTTGTACTTAAGAAAATATTTACTCTATTATTTTAAGGGCTGCAGCTTTTTTCCTAGTCAGTATCAACAATAGCGTGGCTGAGTGAACACGTTATCTCAACAGGCTTGGTAGTCAAAGCATGATACAACCATTATTATGTCTTTTAATATTTATTAATTATTAGCTAACTGTTGACATAGAGTCCCAGCATTTCTGTAGTTCTGCCTTTCATTTATCCGTGTAAATAGGCCAATCAATTTCATTCAAAAATTTGAGCAAGAAACACTTTGACTTGTCACCGGTAGGATGGTAGACCACAACCTCAACAGTAGCAAAAGGTCTTTAGAAGCAGGAAAAAAGGTCTAATTAATTGTTAAGAGCAAATAAAATGTTTCTATTTTCAAATACACACCCGAGTCCCTGCCTCCCAAAGCAAAATAAGGGGGGGAGAAAAAACCAAAACCTTTGATTTTATTTTCCAGAGATGATGAACATTTGTTAATCCAGCATTACTGCCAAAGTTTGAACCAGGACTCCCCCCTGAGCCAGCCTCGTAGTCCTGCCCAGATCTTGATTTCCTTAGAGAGTGAGGAAAGAGGGGAGCTAGAGAGAATCCTAGCAGATCTTGAGGAAGAAAACAGGTGAGTTTTCTTTCTAGTTTGTAATTGGTATGCAGGGTGCATACGCTTGCACACATAGAAGAGTGCCAGGAATCTTCACTTAGAGTCATTCTATGTCTAATTGTTTTCTAAAATAATCTGTTTAGCTCCATTTGCAGATTCTCTCTTTTGTTATCGGAAAGAAGAAAATGAATGCAATAGTATGATTAAGAACTCATATTTTAGGTGTGAAGGAATTAATGCTGATGGTGGTGTTTGATTTGTTGCATGTGTCTCCAAGGCTTCGATTTTATATTTGAGAATAGAATTTAAGAAAAAAACCCAGGTTATTTAACTATGATTATATAATTTTTGCATGTGTTTGGCCATATTATCTATCACTAACATTTAAGATAGTAGGTTCACTGGCTTGGTCATATTTGGGAACAAATTATTTCATCTTATTTTTCATCATCAAGTGCAGAAATCATCACTTATGCTCACCATCATAGCGGATTAGTGAGAAAGTTCCAATTGTCAGCCATCACCTGCAAAAGATGTTCATGTAAAAATAATAAAAATTGTAGAAGAGGAAAAAGACTAAAGAAATCTCACAATGACTGCAGAGAGGACAAAGATGTAAAAATCTGGGGTACTGTGTGGTGTTGGGGTAATACAAATCATTGGACTTTAGCTTATTTTGTATTACATTTATCATATCACAGATCCCTTGGTTTAAAAAGCCTTTGCACATGATCTCTTCTAACTCGTAGTGTTCCTTCTTCAGACACACGCCACCAGGCAAGTCTTTAGAGTTGCTCAAATTTGCAGGACTTGGTACTTTCATCTCTTTGGTTTAGCCCAAGGCACCAAGACCTCTTAATCTAGGCAACAGAGTGTGTCTGAGACCAGTGCCCTCAGGGAGTATGTCATCTCAAGATGAAAAAGCAAACCGCCATTCATCCATTGCTTCCTACTGCTACTGCCTGCCTTCTAGCTCTTAACACCTCTCACCTGTAGCCAGTAGCTCCTCATCTGGTTAGCTCCCCTTTAGTCTCTTTCCTACTCCTCCAATAACTCCTTCGTACTAACTCTAGTTGTGCATCTTTCTAGAACCAAGTCCCATCATGGCATTTGCCCTTCATTGGATTTCTGCATGTAGAAAAAAATCTAGCTTCTCAGCTGGGTATTTAAAACCTTCCACAGTTTTCTCTTGACCTGCTTTTTCAACTTCATCTCCTTTTGTACTCCCTGTGTTCTGGCCATGCTGTTGTAGCTAGTATTTCTGAATATATCCTGCTCTCCTCTACTTTCTGGGTCAAGCTCAAGCTTGCTTCTCAGCCTAGCTGCTAACCCCCACACCTCCACTGCCATATGTGACAAAGGAGTCCTACCCATCCTCTGTGACATTGCTCAAAATAACTTTCCCCACAGAACCCTGCTAGATCCCTGCAGTTGGAAGAAATCTATCTTTTGCCTATATTCGCAGAACATTTTGGACCTTTCTCAGAGAACTCCTTGACAGTTTGCCTTTTTATCAGTTATTACCAGTACCTCCCTCTAATGAGATAGTGAGTACCTTTGGAGCAAGGACTATGTCATAATCATCTTCATGTCACCTGTAATACTTAGCACAGTGTAAGTATTTAACATGTACTCAGGAAATGTTTGGTGAAAACCTGAGAATATAGCCATAATTTCACAGGAGTACCATCCAGGAGATAATATTGAACTTTTTTTTTTTTGCTTTAATGATAAATTTATTTTTGGCCTATTTTTAAGATCCTTTGGCAATGAAGACCATGGTAGATAAAATATTTTCCTCTACGTTATTGAGAATAATCAGTAGTATCCATTTATATTAGATCCTTAATTACTGTAGAGGTCAAAGTCAAATCAGAAGAAAAAGCTGCAATTGACACTATAAATAGAATTTGATGTTACTGTGGAATAAATATGTTTTTGTAGTATATGATTGTTACCATTGTATAATATGTATTATTAGCCCACTGGTCAAGAGCTCTACCTTGTTTGTTATTTTCATACTTTCCCTCCATATCATGGCAACTAGATCAAAGAATGTTGGTAAAGAGTATTGATAACTATCATTTATATGTCATTCTATCATTTTTAGTACACTTTAATATATTGTAGGTCATTTTATCTTCCTGAAAGCTCTATCAAGAAGAGCTTGTCTCCTTTCTGTGAATGAGAAATGTAGGCTCAGAGAGGTTCAAATAGCTTGTCCCAGATCTCAGTCAGCCAGTGGTAGAACTAAATTCAAATCCAGATATTTCTGACTGTCATAGACAACTGTACCTTGGACCAGTGAATAAAGAAGAGTCGTTCTATGTGAATGTCATTTACGTAGAATCATGGCATATTCCCTGGAATGTGCCTTAACCTGAGGGAATACCTGTAAGGACTAAGTGTCCCTGTATAAACAAGTTCATCTGCTTGTAGTACAGTGATAAGACAGGATGATCTCTCTCCACCATGGATGAAAAGCCATTGCAAAGATCAAATAGGGGAGATATGACCAGATTTGTGTTTGAAAAGCTCACTCCAGTGCTTATGCAGGGACTGTGCCAAACCGTGTCACACTGTGCAGAAGCCAAGCTTGTTTTCAGATTGGAGGGCAAGGGAGAAGGTGTAAGACCTTCCATCTTACGGGAATCTTTGCCTTCTACCAACTTTAGGCCAGAATCATATTGCTCACTGTGAAAAGCTATTGTAAGACTTAGAGGACAAAGGGTAGATAGAAGATGTTATATAAAATAAGTATAAAAATCAACTCAGGACAAAATTAAAGAGAGTTTCAGAAAATAAAAATACATGCCATTTCAGAGTTAATGTCATAAAGTCTGTTAGCGAAAACTCGGCACTTGTCCTTGAGACTGCATCACAAGAATGAGAACAAGTGTTTGGGGGAGGAGGAAAGATAATTCTTATTACTTTGCCTGCAAAGGAGGAAAAATGGCAGACCTTCTTGTCTCAAAATCCAAATTTCCTAAACATAGGCAGAAACACAGAGCTTGTAGAAGGAGGGCCCCTCAGTTCTAGGCTATTGTGGTTAACTATTCTAATCATCCCATCTCTGCCAAAGACAAAGCCTGTGAACTCTGCCAGCCCCCCACTTTGTGGGGGTGGGCTGGCACTGGTCTGGGATAAGAACAAAAGGCCTTCCCTCTGTTCCTCCCAACCCCTGGCCTGAGGCAGGGATGCAGTTCTCAAAAAGGTGGGGGAAGTTATAAAGAGAAAATTTTTTGCTGTTTCTCCCCTTCTCCCCGCTAGGTCCTTTCCTCTGTTACAAGTCTTTAGATCTATATTGCTCTATTTGCAGTTCTGTTTCTGTTTTGTTTCATCAGGAAGTTTTTTGGTTTGTTTTCTTTTGTTTTTTTTGTCTACTGCTTCCTTAATGTAGCTAGTATGATCTCAGTTCTGCTTGGGCAAGAACTTCTTGGAAGGAACTTCAGTCTTTTCCTTCAGCTCTAAAATATCATGATCCTCCGACAAACAGATTCTGTAAGTGACATACACATTTATATCAGACAGTGAATGCTTGCCAAATACAAGCTCTGGGAATTTTATAGAGTCCGACTTCAGAGAGCAAATAACAGGACAGGCCTTCTAGCCCGCAAGTTCCCCAGACACAAGCTCTCTGCGCTTCAGGAGTCTGGCAGAGGGGAGAAGATGAATTTTAAAGCAAACAGTCCTAGCAACTTGTCCCGTATTTGCAAAGATAAGGACTAATGGGACAGTGATCAGACTCCCACAATTTTTAAAGGACAAAACACAGGAATCAGATAATCGCCTCCTATACGGAAGATATCCAAGACCATTCCCCAAGAATGGAATGATTTGTTCTCTGAAAGAAAGAAAAACATTACACCAGAGCTTTTTAGAGCTCCCACATGAGTACTCTGGTGTTGATGCATGTCTTTCTATAAGTTATCTTGACCTTCAAGAAAAGGTCAGGGTGAGCTTCCTTCTTTTTCCCTCCACTTTTGGCACATTTTGACCTCCTGCCAAATCCCAAAGAAATGTGTCCACAGAGCTCCCATCCTGAAAAACACCTGTGTGGTTTTCTTTGCTCTGTCCTCTCCTGTCTTCTTTGCAGATCTGCACAGGAGCTTCAATAACTTTGCCTTCAGGACACTTGAATTCAAAGTTGTTTAAGGAGCCTTTAACTTGCCATTTCCTGTCCTTCCCCTGAGAAAACCCAGGAAGTTATTAGATGTCCTCTATCTTCGCCTGCCAAGTCAAAGTTGGGCTTTGTAACCTAACAAATACTAGCATACTTTTAGAGAAAATGGGAAAGGATATTTAAAATCGAGATTGTCTCAAGTCCTTTGGATATGTATTTGCTACAGCTATGTGTATTTTGTGTTCCTTTATTCTGTAGCTATGACTTATCTCCAAATAACAGCAAAGGAGAGAGGCTTGGAGACCCCCATTCCTGACTAGATATGTTATTAAATTCTGTTAATTATTCTTTTTCATGATACCTCCCTACAATCCCCTAGGAAAACAGAGGATGGATATTTTAGAAACGTCTCAGGGGTGTCTTATCTCTGTCTTGGAATTCCATTTTTCCCAATTGTTACTCATAACATTCAATAAATATTTGTTGAATAAATGAAATGAAGCTGAATTTATTTTAATTGTAGCACACATGTATGGACTTTTCACTAAAATTCTTTTAAAAACCTAATTTTGTAGAGAAAAGCCTTTCAAAGGCTTTTTTTCCCTGCTCACTATTCAAAATACTTCCCTTTTTCAGACTGCCTTGATTAGCACCAAGCATCACTTTGTCATAAATTTAGAATGTTAGGAATTCACTTTTCCAAATCCCAGGCACTGTGTCTCTCCCACTGGCATTCTCTGATTCTTGGTTTATGCCACAAGGATAAGGCTAAAGGTCTGAGCAAAAGCTAAATCTGACTGAGATTTTCTGATGGTATCTCTTATAAGTTTAGATGACTGATGAAATTAGTGAGCTATCGAATGTTTAATGTTTCATTTCTGCATAATATCTCTCCCTCATTACTACAGATAATTCAGATTCATCTTTATTTGGTAGAGACCAGTTACATGATGAGAATTTGCCCCTTAGCATTGCAAACTCAAAGTTTACTTTTTTTCCTGCATGAATTAAAGTCTGCAATCTCCTGACTTAAATCTATAGTGTTCAAATACAGAGATGTATTTTTCTCTGCACTATCTATATGAACCAAAGCTTGATCTGAAATTCAAGGGTATGATCCTAGCAATTGAAAAGGTAGCCTTTATGAGAGACAAAGCCTCATTGTCATTCTACTACCTGCACAGCAAATTGATTACATTGTCCCCAAGTCAAAAGGCCGGTAAATACTAACCTGATTCACCATAAAGTTTAAAGTTAATTTAAGTTGTTAGTAGATGTTATATGACAAGAGGGAACTCTGTGGATTCTTAGTATCTACCTATTTAGCACCTTTCATATGTCTTGTTGGGCAACCAGACCTTATGAAGCCTAGATTTGAGTTTTCCTTTGTTCCTTTAAATTCTTCCACTGATTATGCAAGATTATTAATGTTTATATTCAAAGAAGTTCTAGATCAGTTACTCTTAACACTGAATTAAACTCACTGGAAGTCGTGATTCTGTTGCTTTACCTTGTAAATGACCTAGTGACTTTGGGATTGGTCTAGGAGTTATCAATTTTTATAGTCTCAGAACATCTGTATTCAATGTTTTCCATTAGGTCTTTGTGTGAGTCTCAGTTGATGGTGAGAAGATAGCCAAGAAGAGAAGCTAAATGCATTAGGGGTGAGCATTCCCAGCCAAGGGAGAAATATAAACAAAGGTGTCAGGGTGAGGAATAGCAGAGTATATTTGAGGAAACTGCAGTTTTATTACTTTTTTTTAATAAGGCAAACAATGGGAGGAGATGAGGCTGGGCAGATTGGCAAGGCCAGGTTGGGAAGGGCATGGTGCCATGCTAAGGAATTTCTGCCTTCCCCCTAGTACAGAGAACCCCTCAAGGGTGTAAGCCAGGAGTGATGCCATTATGTTGACATTTGTAAACATCACTCAGGCAGCTACGGACAAGGTGACTTGAAAAGAACAGTACTTGTACAAGGAAATCAAGTTGGGGAGTTGCATGGGAGCTGGGGAAAGAGATGATTAGGGCTTTAAATAAGGTAATAGGAGGCCGGGCACGGTGGCTCACACCTGTAATCCTAGCACTCTGGGAGGCCAAGGCGGGTGGATTGCTCAAGATCAGGAGTTCAAAACCAGCCTGAGCAAGAGCGAGACCCCCATCTCTACTAAAAATAGAAAGAAATTAATTGGCCAACAAATATATATAGAAAAAATTAGCCAGGCATGGTGGCACATGCCTATAGTCCCAGCTACTCAGGAGGCTGAGGCAGAAGGATTGCTTGAGCCCAGGAGTCTGAGGTTGCTGTGAGCTAGGCTGACACCACGGCACTCTAGCCCAGGCAACAGAGCGAGACTCTGTCTCAAAAAAAAAATAAATAAATAAGGCAATAGAAATGGAATAGACAGGCTAGATTTGAGTGATATTTCTAGGGAGGGCTAGAGCTGTTTGATTTGGTGGTTTCGTGAGTCTGGGGAAGGAAGGAATGATTCCTAGGTCTGGGGACTGCACAATGAGATGATAGTTGTTTGCAGCTGGGACTGGTAACTCAGGAGGAGTAGCAGCAGGTTTGTCCTTTAATTCAGCAGTATTTATGGAGGTCCTTACTGCAAGGGCTGAGTAGCTGTAAAATGATTAATAGGGTATGGGAGAGGTGGAGTTGAGGTCCTGGTGACATCCTCATTTGTAGATATCTGACAGCCTGTGAGAAATAGAACTTTGAAGCTTGCAGGAGAGGCGTGCAAGCATTAGGTCTGTGGGTCACCAGCTAGGTGGTGGTTGAAACAGTAAGAGTGAATTTATCTACCCCGGGAACGTGTAGCAGAAGATAACACTGGGTTTGGTAGAACTCTGGAAGATTTGTCATTAAAATGTTTATTTAATGACTTTTCTTCTTCAATAGAGAATACATGCAAAGGGTTCAAAAAGGCTTATAGAGAAAAGTGAGTCTTTTTTCACCCTTATCCCCTGGCTGTGGTGTTACTACTTTTATTGATTCCTTGTGTATCCTTCCAAAGATATTCCCTACACATGCAAATCTTTACAAACATGTTTGTGGTTGTTGGGCTTACTTCATGCAGCATTGTGCAGTATTCACTGTGGTCTTCTCTTTTTACTTAAAAATCCCTTTTTACTTTTCACATGCTGGAGGAATGTGCCAGAAGAAGAGGGGAAGAGAGCTTTGGAATGATGGGAGCATTTTCCCAGAGGAGGCAGGAGAGAGAGGGTTTAAGGGAACTAGGGTACAGGAGGAAGTAGTGGCCTTGAATGGGAGAAGGACCACCTCCGAAGACAATGTGGTAGGTGAGAAATTTAGGGTGAAGAAGCTGAGAGGGAGGGGATAATGGAGTGAATGTTAAAATGTCCAGTAGACATCATTGGAAATTAGTACAGACTGATTCCCACAGCTGTTCCCATTTTTTTTTTAAGCTGGATGGAGGAAAGAGTGGTATATGAGAAATTTAACAACACTAGATAATCATGTTTAGCAACACAGCTAAAACAAAGGGCTGTAGAGCCTTCTTTAGATAAAAGGAACTGCTTTGAGCACATAATCAGACAGCCAAGACCTTTCATGGGAAGGACAAAGAAGAGCTGAAGGGCATACACGTCACATTTGAGAAGCTGTATGGAATTGGGTCAACCATCTCAGCTCGACTCAGGCAAGGAGGACAGGGACAGGTGGTGGGGGTGGAGTAACCATGATTCAGAGGCTCAGTTTCTAACTAGCAGAGCCAATGGAATGAAATTTGCTTCAGTTTATCCAGAGTTAAAGTCTGGGGGGGGGAACTGATTCATGCTATCCAGTTCATGGAAGTGAATGGATAACCTAGAATGACAGTTTATTTTACAACTTTATCCTGGTTGTCTCTCTTTTTAACTACCTTGTTGTAGTAAATGTATTAAGGTCACCTTAAAGCTTTTTGGGGGGACAGCATGGGATTTAAATACAAATACTAGAGCTACTATAATTAGAATATATATTTTTGAGAGACTGGAGTTATCACTCCATTCCAAGGTCCTGTGTCTTAGAATCCAGTGTCTTAGAAATCCGAATAAAAATCAAATTGTTTTCTGGTGAGCTTAGAATCTTGGCGTAGGAAGTTGGACGGTCATGAGGACTGCTTCATACTGCAGAAAAATGGAAGTACGCCTCTGGTGATTAGAATAGTCACAGCTTACAGGTACAGCTGCCATCTCCCTAAAACAGGCTGGTTAAGAGCTGACGTTCTTACAATCCAATTTCCCTTTTTAGATTTCCCATGAAGACCCTCATCCTCCTTTTGGCCTTCATTACCAGACCATCCTGCTACAGTAGAATTGATTATGGTCATAACTTTCTTTAGTTACTTTCCAGGCCTGAGGATGTAATTCCATTCAATTTTGCAGATAGTTACTGAATGCTTAATGTGATTTTAAAATTGCAGGGATCACAAAGATGAATAAGCCTTGGTTCTTACCCTCATGGAGCTCAAAATTTAATAAAAGACATTAAAATATAAACAACTAATTATAACCTGGTGTTACAAGTGCTCTAGGGGCACAGAGGTGAATGATTAATTGTATCTAAGGGAGTAGAGAGACCTTCATGAAAAAAGTCTAAGGTTAAAGACTGAATAGGGGTTTCCAGGCTAATAGAGGGGGAAAGAATGAACTTTTCAGATTGGTGGAGCAGTGAATAATGTGTGGCATGAAATGAGGAGAATAAGAGAACAATAGGTAGAGACTACTGTTTAAAAGAATTTATGTATCATACAAAGGAGTCTGGATTTTATCCTATAAGCAGTTTTGAACAGTGAAGGCTTTTTGAGGAAGATTGGGAAAAGTAATTGTAGGCAGGGAATTAAAGCCATGGAGATTGGTAAAAGTATACTGGAACAGTCCATTAATAGATGACCAGGTTCTTCAGCAAGTAAAGAAGGGATGGAGAAATTGGAAGGTCACTGAATGAATGAAACTAGGGGAGGAGGGAGATAAGGAATTTTTAAATTTGATGACTGGGAAATGATCATTTAAAAACCAACAAAAAAACCACATAGTGCACACAGGAAAAACTGATTTACAAAGGGTCAGTGCGTGGAGAGCTACCTATCAGACATACTGAGTTCTATTTGCCTGAGGACATGCAAGTAGAAATTTCCTATATTAATTTGATGTATTCACTTTTCAAAAGGAATTTCAAAAAAAAGGAGGCCATAACAGTAAGATTCCTGCAGTATAAATAGTTCAATGAACATCATAAGTATTAGCATAGTTGATATGATTGAGCTTCAAATTTGGTCTGAGCTTCCCTGTAGCCAGGGAGACAAGAGGAAACTATCTCTTAATGTTGAATGAAAGAAGCATGCAACATCCTAAGGAAACATTATAGTTTTTCTGGCTCTACGTAATAATAACAACAAAAACAAATAATTGTCCTTTGAGTACTTGGTATGGACAGGAACTGTTCTTGAGTACATGTAAAATCCTATTTAATCCTTAAAAGAGCCCTATAAAGGAGAGGCCGTTTCCAGAAGATGGTAGCACAGAAAATGAAGTATGCTTCATACAGCTAGCAAGAAATGGGACCTGTGTTCAAACTCAGGTGGTCCTGAACTCTTAACTAGTGTTATACTTGATGTGATCGTTGGCTAGTGTCCTTGTCAACATTTTTGTAACAAAGACAAAGGGAAATCTTATGTGGCTGTTTCTAGTGGCCTTTGATAATTGTGGAAAGTTTAATATTAAAGACCAAAGATATCATGACAGTTCTCCAAGGATAAAGGTCACGGTTGCCAAAAATGTGTTCTGCGGAGTACATCTGAGATACTGTAAGAAAAATGATTCTGAGGACACATAAACTTTGGAAGTGCTTGTATTGATAAGTCATAATTACACTGGCATTTACATGGAGGATTGTAGAAGTAAAGAAACCTGATTAGCTTTGTTTAACCCAATGTTGCTCACACTTACTGGACTTCAAGCCCAATTGTAATGTTACATGGAACACACTTTGGTAAAGAAATTCAAGTCTGTACTAAACTTTGAAAACTAGTCAAGGAGATAGCATAGTTGGCTTTCTACTGTAGTTGTTGGGAAGCCTAGTCATTGTCATTCTGGGGACATCAGAAGTGACTATAACACATGCCTACATACAAACCCTGGATTTTTCTCACAAAAGTAACTTTTGATGTGTTCTAGCAGTGAAACAATTGCCCTGTAGGCTTAGAAACTAGAATGATTAGGTCCGAAAAATCCAAAGGTAGGTATTAAATCATTTCCCATGACCATAGAAAATTCTTTGTACCCTTTTTGTGGAATGTCCCACTGAATAACTTGGCTTTTCAGTCAAACCACAAGAAAAATTTCCACCAGTAACTTGACACAATTAACTTGCTATCTGGAGTTCTTCTTAACAAATTGAACTTTGAAAGACGTTTACCAGACAGCAACTTTCACTTCTATCCCAATTACTGTTGAATCTTTCCTTTTAAGTAGTTAGATGCAAAGGCCAGTTGTTGCTGGAGGCTAATCATGGATTGTGATTTAAAAGTATATTATGAATACATTAGAAGACATTTCTCCTTTATCTTATAACAGGAGTGCAGGTGTAGCGTTCATCTTAAACTAAGATTAAGGTATCAGTTAAAAAGATGTGTAGCTGGTATATGGTCCTGTGTAATGCTACTCAAGAAAGCTAATTCCTTTCCTGGCACTGAAATTTCTAAGAGGATGCATGATCAATATATCAACCTCGTGTGGGTCGGTGCTTAGCAAGTTCCAGTTTATAGAGCTCATGGCTGATGGAGACATCCAAGAGAATGTCTGGAGTTTTAGAAGAGAAATCTGGATTGAGTTGTCATGAGGAGGAGGCAGGGGTCTTGGTCTTAAGAGAAGGTGGAAGCCTGAGGATGGGATATATAGTGTCCTCCTAGGAAGACAGTGTATACAGGAAGAAGTCCAAGGACCTCCTGATGTACTTGACTGTAATTGGGTATGCCCAGTTCTCCATGAGCAACACAGTCAGAAATGGTTTCCTGATGTTACACATTACTTATGTAAATGGATGGCTTCTGCAGATGGCTACACTCATCCATTTTATTTTTTTACAATCTTAATAATTAAAAGATGACCTTTTCTCATGTCTCCATATTCTGGGGTATCTTATAGTACCATTCTGTCTGCTGTAACTACAGGTCATAAGTAAATGCATATGCTCCTTTTCCTATAATATCCTAGTAAATCAAGGTGATAATTTCAGAGATAAAAATAACCTGCGTTTTTAGCTATAACAGTGAGCATGATTCCCAGTCTTTTTGCATTCATGTAAGGTTTGTTACCATGGTGGAACTAAACAATATCCCACACACTAGAATGTGAGCTCTTCAAGAGTAAGGGACAATGTCTCATGTCTATCTTTATCTCTACAGTGCTAGGTGCATAAATGTGTTGTATAAATGAAGGGATGAATACCTTTTGGAGTTTTCCTGTTACTTGATGGATTTTCTTTTAGTCAATTTTCAGCTGTCTTCCTTGTTTTTCTCTTTTCTTATGTTATTGTTCTTTCCCCAAATACCTTAGTATACCTGTGTAGGTTATGATATCATTTTCCATTAGAATGAAAACAGCTAAGTTGTTTAGGTTAACTGAGACTTAAGTATTTCCTGAGCTTCTTTTGGGGCTCTTTTTAAACTCATCATCTGAAAACATTTAGTAGACATAGATAATTCTGTAACATGTACATACCATTTTTCTTTTATGTACATGGCCTAAAACATGGTTTCTCCATCATAGGAGAAAGCATTAGAAAATTATTGTCTTCACTGGGGAAATATCTTTTGTGCTATAAGAAATAGGATTTTAAATCTAGAACTTAGTTTTTTATAAGAGCTTTATTGAGATATAATTCTCATATTCAATTTACCATTTAAAGTATATAATTTACTAGTTATTAGTATATTCACAGAGTTGTGCAACCATCATCACACAATTAATTTTAGAACATTTGACTCACCGCAAAAAGAAACCCCATGCCCGTTTTCAATCACTCCCCATTTTTCCCACAACTGCTCTCTCCAACCCCAGGCATTGACAATCACTAATCTACTTTCTGTCTCTATGAATTTGTTTATTCTGAACCTTTCATATAAATGGAATAATACAATATATGGTCTTTCGTGATTGGCTTCTTTCACTTAGCATAATCTTTTAAAAGGACATCTATGTTGTAGCCTATGTAAGTAATTCATTCTTTTTTAATGCCAAATGGCATTCTATTGTATGGATATATCACGTTTTTTAATCCATTCATCAGTTGGTGGACCTTTGGGTTGTTTCCACTTATTGGCTATTATGAATAATGCTGCTATGAACATTCATGTATAAGTACTGGGACTTATTTTAAAGAAATGATTCTGTAGTTTCTGTCATTGTATTAGAGATCAGCTGTATTGGATCAGCTATGGCCAGAGCATATAGCAGTGCATGCCAGGTAGTGAAAAATAGGCCATCAAGTTGAATTTATTGCGAGAACTTAAGGCCAAGTCTAACTGCGCATGAGGGACTCAAGCTGGGACCCACAAAGCTTAAAATTATGATTCTTCTAGAGACTGCTAAGGCTTTTTGCTGACCACAGACAATGAAAGTTTGATATTTTGCTGTATTTGTCTGAAAATGGAAACACACTTTGGTACTATTCCTGGGGATTAGACTTCCCCGCCTCTAAAACCTCTCCAGTCCTAGTTTGCTTTTTGAATGGTGAAGACCAGCCATGGCCATTTTTTGTCTTGGGTTTTGTTTGTCTGCCTTATTTCCAGATATAATGGTTAGGATTTCTTATAAATTCTTCTCCTCCTTTGTAGCACTTTTGATTAATACATTTATTCTATAGACAATAATGTGTTAGTCCCTGATCAGGAATTTGTGAAAAATATCTCAGTCATTAAAGATAAAAAACCAAAACCAATTAATACTATCTGGTTCTGTCTCTTAGAACTTGAATAAGATATAGACCTATGTGTCAAGGACATATCCAAAAAAGAGTACACCTAGATTCATTAACCTTGTAGACTTCCTATATTGTATTCCAACAGTAATCTTATGGACATAATTTGACAGTTTTGTCACATGCCTAATGTATTTGGTCAAATCAAAGGAAATTTCATCCTAATGATATTAACTCATTGATTTCATTTTGCCCAGATGCTCAGCTGTGAGAAACTTTACTAAAGCACAGATGATGGAAGATATACAATAATCCCAGATTTGGGGGTGGCTACAAAATAGTCAGAGGCTAGAACTAAAGTATACATAGGGCAAATATTGAATTATGAATCACTTTCTACACGCTATATGTGCTTATTTTCTGCCAAGTTCAGTAAGTCTTAGTAGATTGCTTTCATTTCAGATAATTTAAGTGCTTTCTTTTTATGGGAAGTTTTCAGCACACCTGAGGGAATAACAACAACAACAGTAATAAGTAATAGTAACCAGTATTTATTGAATACTTAGCATGGGCTGGGCATGGTTCTAAGATAGTTTTACATATAGAATTTAGATCACACTGGGCATTTAATCCTCATAATGGGATTAGTGATTAAGTCAGTCGCTTAGCCTCAGCAAGTGACAGAGGCAAGTCATACGTTAAGGTCTTTCTGACTTTAAGACCATCTCTCAAACCCTTGTCTAATTTTCTTCTCAGCCATGGGTGGTAAAAAGCGCCAAAAAGGCAATGTGTCAAAAAAAATTATATTGTTCAACCTTTCTCCTGATAGGACAAGCTTTTTTTTTCTTTTTACATGATTTGACATGCTTTGACAACTCTTTTAAAATGTGGATATTGGCCAGGCCCGGTGGCTCACATCTGTAATCCCATCACTTTGAAAGGCCAACATGGGAGGATTACTTGAGGCCAGGAGTTTGAGACCAGCCTGAGAAACATAGTGAGACCCTGTCTCTACAAAAATATTAAAAAAAAACAGCGGGACGTGGTGACGTGTGCCTGTAGTCCCAGCTACTCAGAAGACTAAGGCAGGTCGATTGCTTGAGCCCAGGAGTTCAAGGTTACAGTGAGCTATGATCACACCACTGCACTCTAGCCTGGGTTACAGAGTGAGACCCTGTCTCTAAATACAAAAATAAAAATAAAATAAAATGCAGATATTGCTGGAATAAATGGCATATTATTATAAAATCGCAGTAAATTTTAAATGTCTTATATAAAACCTTTATACTGAGCAAATTTCATTAGGAAAGAGGTTGGAATTGAGAGATTTGAATGCTTTAAAGGGAGAAAGTAGTTAAGAAAAGGATAAGAAACAAGAACCTAGAGGGAGTCTTGTCATTTTTACTGTTTTGCTTAAGGCTGCCCTAAAATATGCATACTCTTCCTTCCCATCCTGTGAGCTTCTCTTTAATTAACACAGGTAATGCCAAGGCACATTAATGTCCTTTTCTATTAGTATAGGGGTATTTTTGACTTTGTGTTTAATAAAATTTTACAGTATAGTTTTAAATATTTTTATTATAATTGAAAAGGCTCTGTGCAATTTCCAGTTTTTAAAATGCATCATGCTTGCAGAATTTGTCTTTTGTTTTAAGGAAACTGCTAATTTGCTAAATTTATAGTTGCTGTAATAGTTGTATGTGATCTACTACATTTGCCTGAATCAAGATCGATGGACAGGATTTAGCTGCTTTTAATACTGTATGAGGATAAAGCCAGATTTCTTTTGGCCTACTCCTTTCATAGGCAGTCCTTTGTAGTTGTTCCACTTTATGAAATAGACCCTGTGTATGCTTATGCTTTGGTATACAGTTTAATGTGTAACACTGTTAAGACATTGATCACTGGAAAGTGACCTTCATTTCTCTATTTCAAAATATCATTATTTTGAAGTTTCATTTAAAGAGTAGATGACCTACATTAAAATCACTTGACCTCTATAAATTAATATAAATTACACAAAGATTGCTGTAATGTTTTTCATCATATATGCTAGTTATGATTGCTAGAGGGGCACTCATATATCATTGCTAAAGGGGCCAGGTGCTTTCTTGTGTTCAGCAGGTACAGGTAAAGCAACAAGCCATGCCAATTTGATTCATCTCTTATGTCCAATAGTTAGTTAGGAAATTTTTTTTTAGTGTAAATTTGTATCTGAACAACTACATTTATATACTTTATGACATAAAATTAATCAGATACATCTACATCGTTGTAGAATGGAGGGACTTTTTAGCTCTATGGAGAATAAGAAATTAATAATGGATGGGAGACGTTTTTTTAGGATGACTGGCTGCAGGAAGAAATTGTAGTGACAGAAGCCATGTGCAGTGAATTTGAATTAGTGTTCTTTAGGGAGCTACCCGAGAAATATAATTTACAAGATAATCAAGAACGTAAATAGATTCTCTGTGGAGTCGTTTGATCACTGACATGTATTCATCTGCATTGACATGACTTCATGACTACATTCTAACAATTAGAAAACCAAAAGTGGTGACATGTACATGTATAACTTTAAGAAAAACAAAATATATATTGGTAACAATATAAATCAATAGGCAACTGGTAAAATGAGTAAACTGTGTACTTGTGTATAAACTTCAAAACAACTTACCTTGGAACAGTGGTAAGTATCTTATTGATCATTTATGAGATTGATCTCCCCTATATGCCTCATAATTATCAAAAAAATCTAGCATTATGATATACTTTTAAAAGTATTGGCATAAATGTTTTAAATATAAGAAAATGACTTAATTCATAAAAGCTAGATGGCTCCATTTCCAACCCCTCAAAAAATATGCCCTAACACAGCTCTGTGACCATGACCACACTTATTAGAAAACACTTACTAAAAGTCATCTCTAATTCAACCTCTTCAGCATCAATTCTTCTTAATAATTCTCATAAACATCTTTTGTTTGTTTTATTTTATTTTTTTTAATCTCAGCATATTACGGGGGTACAAATGTTTCGGTTACATATATTGCCTTTGCCCCACCCGAGTCAGAGCATCAAGCACATCTGTCCCCCAGACGGTGCGCACCGCACCCATTAGGTGTGACTATACCCATCCTGCCTGACACCAAATGAATGTTACTACTAAAGAGCTAAAAGTAGATCTCATAAACATTGATAAGTATCTTAAGAGAGAATTTAGACTCAAATCAAAGAACTTTGTATTTTACTTGGTTGCCGGCCAAGATGCCTCTTTTGAGCCATTTCTGGCTTTTAGAGCCTATGGCATGGTAACCTGTCCTAACTCAGAGCTTCAGGGGGAAAAACTAGTCCCTCAAAACCAAGATTGCTATTGGGCTTATTAGGAGGTTTATGTATGTCACGTGTTTGTTTAGGAGAAAGGCACTTGTTTGGCTCATTTAATCCTAGTCTAGTAAATTAAGGTTTTGAATTAATCCTGAGGGAAACTTGACTATGTATCTACAAAATCAGTGTGTCCTGGTAGGCTTCTGATTAAGATAACCTTAGCTCTTGCTCTAAGGTATCTTCCTCTGCTCCTACCATTTATCCAGTGGTAGGTAATATATGGAGTGAAAAATGATATGAAAAAGACATAGCTGGATTTTAAAGCAAGATGAACATCTATGTGGACCAGAAATGAGAAGAAGAAAAATTAAAAGCAAAGCAGGGCACAGTGAGCAGTAAGTGGGGCTAAGCCTGTGGGCTTTCATCTCCTGCTGTAATAACAGGGATTAAAATTCTCCTTGCAAGGTAGGGAACCAGAGCCAGGACTACTATTTGAAATCAGGGCCCTGTAAAAACATACCTGAAGCAACACATGCACATACACACTCATGCTTAAAAGGAATATGAAAAAGAATGATTTCGACGCTGCAGGGAACTGGAGGTTACATGCAGCCATGAACCTAACACAAAGAACTGAGGGAAGAAGTGGAGAGTGCAGTTGGGAAGGAGAGCATCACAGCCTTGAAACCAGGACCGGAACCAGTCTGCCGACTGCCTGATGATGAAATGGCAGTATCTCCATATCACTCAATGTGATATGGAGTGATATCACACTCCATATGTGATATCACACATATCACATATGTGTGATTGGTGGAGCTGCAAGCCACCAATATAAGCTTTAGTGCTAGACTATAGGCTTCTGAGTATGGATGAGGGCAGCCACAAAACCACTTGACAGAGAAAGAGAGATGAGATTAGAAGGAGAGGACAATATAAAGGAAAAGACACACGCACATGCATGCATACACACACAGACATATTGCAAAATATGTCTCCAAACCAGGATCCAAAACACATAAAGAAGTAAGATAGCCCCCCAAAAAATTAGCCATCAAAGGCAGAATTAAGTCTAGATTAAAGTAAAATGATAAAACAGTACAACAAAGATTGTTTTTTTTTCAAAGATTGTTTTTAAGTCCTTTTAGGATGCTCAAAGACATAAATAACCGAATACCATTCACTAAAATAATAAGAAACTAAGAAACAAATGGCTAGAGCAGATAGATCTGAAAAACGATATCTTTGCCAGTAAACTGAAGTTACTAAACTCAATAGACAGGATAAATTCTAGGCTGGATGGACCCAGTCAGAGAAGGTAAGGGAATTTATAAGATGATGCTGAGGACTCTACTATGCACAGCACTAAGAGAAAAAGACAAGACAAATAAATGAGCAATTAAGAGAAATGGAGAGTTGACCACAACCCTCTAAAATATACCTTGGTAGGTATATTTTAGAGGTTTATTTCAGGGTATATTCAAGGGATTTCAGAAGAAGAGAATGGAAGAAATGGCAGAGAAACAATATTTGAAGCTATTATAGCTGAGAATCTTCCAGAATTAAAGAAGGATGTGAGTCTTTAAGGAAATGGGCTCCCAAGAGAAATTTCAAACATCTGGGAAGGAAAGAAAGGCCTACATAGAGCAATTGGTATTCTTTGCAGCTCAGCTTTGAGAAGCCCTGGCTGATTAAAATGAGCCTTTTCTGTTTTTCACCGAAAAACACAAAAACAGAAATGTAATGTGTTGTAGATACTAAACCATGTTTTCTGAACAAAGGCACTTATAAATAACTCATAAAAGGAGAGTTTCGTGGACAGCTAGACCCACATGATCAAGATACCAAGGCAGATCTCTCTGGAAAAGGTAGTTTCCTGTCAGCACCTTTGTGAAAAGGAGGTGGGAAGACAGTAATTGTTTGTTGTACTATCCTGAAGTCCATGTCTAAAGACAGTATTTTGAAAAGGAACATCATGCATTTCTAACCAATCTGGTAGAAAGAAAAAAACTGAATAGGATTCTACATAAAAAAGTGTTATCAGTTGGAACATTTCATTGAAAGTACCTTTTAGTGGATAACTGCAAGGGAAAAAATTAGAAGGTAATTCCTATGGAATGAGACCTTTTAAACATTGGATGCTATTTCAAGTGTACGGAAACATTTAGCTGATTGCCAGTTAAGTGGTCAGAAATTGGATTTAATTAATGTGGACAACTACATATATCTGTTCACACCCAGAGGACTAGTGTGCAAAATCTGACTGAAGGTAAACTTATTTTGATAAATCTTTTCTTATCACTGCTTTGTCAAAGCACATTGCTGTGAAACAAACAGCAGAAACTACTATCCTTGAAGATTGATAGTGATAGGATTTCAATCAGTACAGATAGGAGATTCTTTTCTGTAGATGAATAAGATTATACATTGATTTCCTATATGACTTTAAACTCCTGGAAAACTTGTAATTTTAGGTACAGGGGAGAGCTCAAAACAGAACAAAGAAAAAAAAACCGAGAGTACATTGGATTTTATTTCTGCTTCAATGTGGAGATCCAACATTTTGAAACTGAGCATTTTAGAGGGTATGCTATGCCCTGTGGAATGTTCATTCCAGGCATGGAACAACAGCAGATATTTTCCTAATAGGAAACCTGGTCATGAGATTATCTTACTTTCTCAGACTGAATGAACAATGGGAACTTTTTTCCTACTCACTATTTATATCTCATGTCTTTTCTCATAGATATAGATCACCCATATTTGTAGATAAGAATTTTTCTCATCTGATGAAATATTGCCTGTGAACAATAGAAATCTGTCATTTATCTTATTTTGGTATTTATCATAACTGAAAGAAGATATCAAGGGTTCTGATCAGTCACTAGGTATCAAATATCAGAAGTGTCCTCAATTGAAATTGTATTCTCAGTAATTTCTAAAACACTTGGGACCTTTGCGTATGCTAATAATGTTTGTTTATATTTCTTTGGACATCAAATAAAACCAGAAGAAAGTGGAATAGTCACAGAAATTGTCATGAAATAAAACTTCATGTCAATAAACATTATTAGGCACAAAAAGTATACTACATAAGAAACAATCCAAGAACAATCAAGATCTTTTATGCATCTAACTACATAGGCCCAAAAATATATATAGTGAATTATGACAGAATTAAAAGGAAAAACTGAAAAATCCATAATTATATTTCAACACTCCTATAGCAAAAATTGTTAGCTACAAGGAATCAAAAAATCAGTAAAGACAAACAGTTTGAACAAAATTAGCACACTCTCTATATTTACAGTCTCCGTCTTTCGAATGGGAAAAGACACTTTTTTTCAAATACTCAATGAACATTTTTAGCAAGTAACTATGAACTAGGTCACAAAAAGAAGTCTTGCTAAATTTGAAAGGATCAGTATTATATAGGTGTTCTCTGATTAAAATGCAATTGAATTAGAAGTATGCTCTAAAAATATACGGGAAAAATCTTTGGAAATATAAACACACTCCTAAATGATGATGGGTTAAATTTTAAAAATCACAATAGAAATTACAAAATGTAAGGAACTGAATTAAATCAAATGAAACATACCAAAAATTTTGGTATACAATTAAAGTGGTACCAAGAAGGAAATTTATAACCCTACATGTACTTATTAAAAAGCAGCAAAAATTAAAAAAAAAACGCGATTTAAGCATTCAACCTGTAAAGTAAGAGAAAATAAAACAGAGTAAAATACAAAACATTATTTATGGACATGAAATGAGACAAGAATCAGTGAGGAGCTTCACAACGTTCCTGGATGTGAAGACTCACTATTATGAATTCAGTCCTTCCCAGCTTAATCTATAAATTCAATATAATTCAAACTCAGTTTCAATAAAAATTTTCATGAAATATGAAAATATGATACTAAAATCATAGGGAACATCAAAGGGGTCAGAATAGCCAAGACAATTTTGAGGAAGAACAAAGTGAGGCTGGGAGGGCCACCAGACACCAATAGATTTAAAGCTATAGTGTGGGAGCTACATGGAGATACGTACAAATAGACCAACGGAATAGAATAGAGAGCTCAGACGCACACCTGTGTATTTATGGACACGATGTTTTGCAGAGGCATTGTTAGAAATCAGTGGGGAATAGAAGAACTATGCAATGCATGGGGCTGGCTTAAGAGTTTACCTATGGGGGGAAGTAAAATTAGATCATATGTTCACAGCAAGCACAAAAATAGATTCTGGGTAAAGTCCTAAATGTGAAAAACAAAATTTCAAACTTTAAAATGTAGATACAAGGGAAGAGTTTCTTAAACAAAATATAAAAAGCAGGAAACATGGAGGAATATGTTGAAATTTAAAAATTTTTTGTACCACAGGATGCCATAAGCCAAGTTAAAGATAAGCTACATTAAGATAAGGGCAAGAGATAGTATTTGCCATGCACATAACTGACAATGGATATGCATCTAGAATATGTCCAGAACTTTAATAAGAAAAAGACAATGCAACAGGAAAACGGGTAAAGGAAACATGAAAAGCCACTTAACATGAAAGAAGTTCAACCTTACCAGTAATCAAGGATGTACAAACTAAAATGCACCATCAGATTGGCCAAAACTTAAATGTCTCTGCTAACACCAAGTATTTGATGATGATGTGGCCAAATTGAAAACCTCATTCACTACTGGAGAGAGAATAAATTGGTAAAACCACTCAGAGCAAGTTGGTGACATGTAGCAATATTCAAGATGTTGCTAAGACCCAACAATTCCACATCAAAATATATTCCATAAAGAGTCTCTTAAACTGGTATCCAAGGAGAACAGGTATAAGGAAGTTCATTGTGTCATTATTCGTAATAGTGAAAAGTTGGAAACAGCCTTAACGTCCATGGACAGGAGAATGTTGTTGGCATATTCGAGCAACAGAATAATATCTTAACAGCAGTTAAAATAGCAACTACTGTGTATTGACATGGATAAATCTCCAAAATGGTGTTGAAGGCAAAAAGCAACTCTAAGAACGGTATGTACATTCTTAAACATAACGTTCTTAAATGTGAAGTTTAAGAACATGCAACATAATGCTATTTGATTGCATCGTGTAAAATGGCCATTTTTGTAGGTAAAAAACAGGCAAATATCAGCATCTTTATTAGTCTAACTTAATATTTGTGGTTACATTGGTGGTAATGATGGAATTCAGCATGGCATTATTTCCTTGGGGCGATGATGAGAAGGGAATGGCGTGGTGTTGAGGAGGGCACATGGGGGAACTTTAGCTTTAATTGTCATATTTTCTTGCTTCAAAAAAGTTTTGAAGAAAATATGGCAAATGGTAAACCTACTGAAGCAGGGTGGTGGGTACATGGGTATATATTATTATGTTCTTATACATTTCTATTGAAAATTATTTGTTAATTTTTTGAGCAAACCAAAGTGTTGATAGGAGTATAAAAATTTTAATCTTATGACATTATAAAGAGATGCTTACAAAATGATGAAATCCTTTGCCGCTTACTTATATGAACATTGCACTCATGAGGCTTTTAGTATAACATAAAAAGTTGAAAAACATGGCCCTCCTCACACACCAGGGAAAAGCTTCAAATTCCGTCTTGTTCTTTTAGCACTGGTAAGATTGTCATCATTAAAACCATTCATTAGTGCCTCTCTTTTGCTTGCTGTTGTTTGGTGGTGGTCAGATGCATCTATCTGCCATGTTATATGAAATTTGGTAATGATACTCAATTTTTTTCTTCTTTTTCTTTTCTTTCTTTCTTTCTTTTTTTTTTTTACTTCTTTGATGTCAACAGGAATCTGCAAGCAGAATATGATCGTCTAAAGCAGCAGCATGAACATAAAGGCCTGTCTCCACTGCCGTCCCCTCCTGAAATGATGCCCACCTCTCCCCAGAGTCCTCGGGATGCTGAGCTCATTGCAGAGGCCAAGCTACTGCGTCAACACAAAGGCCGCCTGGAAGCCAGGATGCAAATCCTGGAAGACCACAATAAACAGCTGGAGTCACAGTTACATAGGCTAAGGCAGCTGCTGGAGCAAGTGAGGAGAGATGGGATATTTGCAAACATACATTTCCTCCTGTTAAACAACACAAAAAAACAGAACTAAGAGTCCTTTTTTATAAGTGTAACAAGCATCGGTTATTAAATGCTTGGTGTGTGCCTGGCAGAGTGCTAGGTATCACAGGATAGAAGAAGAGGAATAAAACTAGTGTGTCTTTTTATATTTGTTCAAGATTGTTTCCTACCAAAATGTTTTTTGTTTGACCGATTTGAAATACATCTTGGGGGAAAAATGCCAAAATATTTTCACTAGTTTTCTAAAGTGAAAAATTTACCTCTTGAAATGTAACTCTCTTCAGTTATATTTTCTGGTATACCTTTGATTTTTTTTCCTTCTAATCCCAAACACATAATTTTTAAGCCACCATTGAACATCTAGCAAGATACTACATTGTAATAGGTCCTACACGGACATGGTTATGGCTTTCGGGGAATTTCAAACTTTGAGATATGTTCTCCCTATCTTGTTACTTAATACTCCACAAAAATATGGATTTTCCATTACATTTCTGAGATCTCACATGGTTTCACCATTCTCACATGCTCTTCTAAATCTTTCAGCTATTTGGTCTAATGATTTACAGTTTCGTTCCACTGTGGCTCTAAGTTTTTCTCACATTTATAAGGGAACACAATTCAGATAGAAAGACAACATCCATAGATCATATCAACTGTATAATATTCAATCTTTGGGAGGTTTCTAGGTAGATAGGGTCAAAATTTCTGAGTCCTGAATATTTATAATATTTTTATATTTATATAAATATTTTTATATTTATATATTTTGAGTGTTTATTATGAAAAATAATTCTGCTTTCTTTTTGGTGCCTTAGCCCCAGGCAGAAGCCAAGGTGAATGGTACAACAGTGTCCTCTCCTTCTACCTCTCTACAGAGGTCAGACAGCAGTCAACCCATGCTGCTCCGAGTGGTTGGCAGTCAAACTTCAGAATCCATGGGTAAGTGTCTTAGCTACTCCCTGATTTTGTTATCTCAAGATCTGGGATTATGGGTCTAACTTTCAAGTATATAGTAGGCTGTTTCCCCAAGGTTTCAAAGTGGCATCCTGCAGTCTACAATAAAGCCTAAGCTCATATTTTGCTGGTCTAATATGAGCCCACATCATGCTTTAATTTTGTTTTTAAGTTAATCGCCAACATAAAAATTGAAGCATTTTACTCATATTCTTGGATTTCTAGTTTCTTTTAGAAAATTGTGAAAGTTGACCTCATTTTCTTGCAAAAAAACCCCAATCAATTGGAGTTCCGCTTCAGTACAGTATAGCATAGTGTGGTATGGTATGGTATAGTATAATATGGCATAGTAAAATTTATACCTTGTACTCTCCAGTTTGTTCTAATTCTCACTATTCCCTATTGCAGTTGTTAAATTTCATTTGCCCGAAAGCTGCCTCCTTACATATTTTAAGTTTGGCCTAAAGGTTTCTTTGTACATAGTGAACTGTAACCTAACTGAATGTGTAAACGGACTGTAACCTACTTTTGTGCCAATCACTGAGTTCAGACGTGTCTAACTGTTCAAACTGTGTTCAAATAAGGCAAACACTGAGCTCTAAGCAATCCACTGTTTCTGCACCTCACTTCTGTTTTCTTACGTCACTTTCCTTTTTCTTTCCATAAATCTTCAACCACTTGGCAGAGCAGAGTCTCTCTGAACCTATTCTGGTTTGGGGGCTACCCAATTAGTGAATTGCTCTTTGCTAAATTAAACTTTGTTAAATTTAAACAAACAAAAAAAATCTGGGATTGATAAAATGTTTGCTCAGGTTCAAATCATCAGCTAAATTATCTAATACCAGTTCTGGACAATACATTGTCATAAATGCCTTCAGGGGACACAATGATGAGTGACATAGTCCTAGCCCTCCAAGAGCCAGCCTTTCAGTGATTCAGAACAAAGCAGAGTGGTATGAAGTGCCACTGATTTTGCAGACCAGGGAAGGCTTTATGACCAATTGATATTTGTGAAGTGTTCCAAAAGATGGAGTGGAGACCAGGCATGACTGGAAGAGGGAATAGTGTAAGTGAATGTATAAGGATGAGGAGCTCAGGCCAAGGGTGGGAAAACAGCCGATAGTCCAGTTTAGTAGGAAGATAGGGTCCAAGCAGGAGATAGGGGATAATAAGGCTGCAGAGGAAAGTTGGAGTCACATTATAGTGACATGAATATTGGTCAGAAGTGTTTGACTCATTTTGGTGTCAGGGAGCCACTGAAAATCATATTCCAGATGAGAAAGATCTAAAAAGAAATTTCTAAAAAGATATATTTTAGCAGCTGTATCTGGTCCAAAGTACGACTTTTTTTTACAGGTGGAAAGATCAGTTAAGAGGCAATTTCAAAGCCCAAGATATGTGAGTTTGTGAGATGTGGGAGGAGATATCTGTGAGACTATTACCTGAAAATAGAGTTTCCCTGGCCTGGAGACTGACTATAAAATGTGAGGAGAGGAAATGAGGGGGAAGTATTTGGTTGGAAGAAGACAGTGAAACTTCTGATTGTGGACATAATATTTTTGAACAACCAGCAGGTCTTCTAAGTCATGTCCGGAAAGAAGTTAAAATACAGGTGTATACCTGATATAAGATGGCAGGCTGGGGAGATTTGAGAGTGAGCTCCATAGAATTGATTGCTGAAGGTTCTGAGATGAGAAATCTGCAACATAGGTGTTTAGATCCAGTCAGTGCCTTGGGGAAGACCTCCATTTAGGTGATAGGGTAGTGAAGGATGGGAAAGCAGGGATAGGTTCGAAAATATGCTCAAAAGGCCAAATGCTTTTTGGCCAAAGAGAACTCAGTGGAAATGAAAATAAATCAGTCCATTGGATCGGCGGTCTCCAACCTTTTTGGCACCAGGAACCGGTTTCATGGAAGACAATTTTTCCATGGCCGGAGCAATGGGGAGTGGCTATAAATACAGATGAAGCTTTGCTTGCTCGCCTGCCACTCACCCTCACTGGGCACCACCCACCCACAAGTTTCATGGAAGACAATTTTTCCACAGATCCAGGGTTGGGGGGAGGGCAGGGGGGAGGGGCACTGTGGTGGACCATGGGCTGGTACCGGCCCACAACCTGGGGGTTGGGGACCACAGGATTGGATCCCTGTCAGTGCATCAGGCAGAAAGCATTTTCAGCCAAGAAAAGGAGAGTTGGAGAATCTCTCTTTTCAATGAACTGAAAGACCAGAGAATCTCAAAAATGAGTGAGGATTAAAGAAAGTACACACACTTTTGGAACATTACCAAGTAACAAGGAGGGCTTAGGTAAAAGTTAGATGAATTGTTGAAGAAATGGTCAGCGTGGTCCAGTGTCATTCTGCAGCAATGTTCTCTGCCTAGGACTAGGTTCTAAAAAAGCTGGAGTTGACGAGGCATCAGTGATAAAAGGTCAAAACGAGTGAGGCATTCTACAGTGGTAATGAATGGCTGTGACAGGGATTGCTAGCCAGCTGTTCACTGGTTTTTCCTGCTGTGCTAGGCTAGACAATAGAGGGTTTTATGAAGACCACAGACACTTGGTCCATCCCCCTCATTCCTCTGTCTCTCTTAAGGCCTCGCCTGAGTCAGCGCCATACTCTATCCTTCCTTTGCCCTGAGTCCAAAACTGGTTATATTTGACCCTCTCAATCGTACCTCACAGAAAAGAAGACACCTATGAGTCCTTGAACTCTGTTGCCTGGTACAATAGTGTGTTCAGGAATTCATTTCATACTTGAGATCTTCCATGAGAGTAGAATAAGGAGAGGCAAAGTGCCTAACCAAAATTGATAGGACAGAAAGGAAAAGTCAAGGGTGTGAGTGAGTTTTATGGCAAAAAATTAGGAGATTACAGTCACAGGAAAATTCGAAAGTTGTATATCATGGAGGTAAAATGCTTTCAAGCAATTCTTACATGTAAAATGTAGCCTCCCACTGAGCTGCTGAAGATTGTACATGGAGATTATTGAAAGGCAAGGAGTGCAGTTCATGCTGTTAATGAAGCCAGGGTGGTGAAGTCTTTACGGTGATGGTGGTGGTAGACCAGGATGCGAAAGATGTCGAGGAAGGTGGGTGAGGGCTCTGAGGAGGTGAGCATTTCTGAGGAAGGAGAGAGGGTAGTTGAAGCACATTTGATGAAGTTCCAGAACCTGGAGGAGTGGGCCGAGGCACATCCTCTTCCAGAGAAGTCAAACCTTGTAGACAAGCCAGGTTTCAGTTCTTTTGTGAAGGAAGAAGAAATGTTTGAGGTTGTTTTCTTGACTTTACTATACCTCAGTGAATTAGGGCAATCTCTGCATCAGAGTCTCTTTCTCCATATGAGACCAGAATGTAGCTAATGGATTGTTAGGGCTCTAAATGATAGCACAGTGCGTGAAAAAAATTTACATGCCTTTGCAAAGTCTATAAATTCTGAAAACAACTGAACTTTAGTGCCTCTGTTGTTTCTTCAGGATTTTCCCTTTTTTTTTTTGCAGGAAAACTTTAATAAAGTATAATTTACATATCAGGCCTTTACTCCATTTTGATTTTCCCTTTTTTTGAAAGTAAGTAAAGCATATGAAACTAATTTTCATATTTTAGTGGTGAGATTCAGAGCCCTGCATGCTTAGGAGAATTAATTATTTAGGCTGTTGAGGCTGTCAAAGAAGTAGCATGCGTATTAAAGCACCCAAATGAAAGTACACTTCAGGCTGTGGTCCTGAAGATTTGTGGAGCCAAGATCATGGTGGAACTGAATCCAGGAGAGAAGTGCTATATTCCAGTGGCTGCACTGAGCCAAGAGATAACTCACCAATGTAAAATAGATAGGCCATGTTGTTAAGTTTGTCCTCTGAAAGAAAAGACTAAATTCAGGGGTACTTTTTTTTTTGAAACTGCATGAGCTGACTTCATTTTTAAAAAAAAGCGACCATCTTCTTGAAGGATACACACAAGTGTTTAAATGCAATGTGTGTCTTCATGCTTTGAAGGTTTGAGATGTGATAAGGCTGGGATTTGCTGAACCATATTCTGGATAGAGAGTTGCATTCTTTAAATATACCAGCCCAGTGATTTTCTTTTAGGTGAAATATGGGAGAAGTCATGTTAGGTGATCTGTCTAAAGAGTCTATGTACTTCCTCAAACCATAAAATACTTATCACTGATAAATCTCTGTGTACCATATGTGTTCTGTACAATTCTACTGGGACAGTATGCTAATGAAGCTTACATTCTATTGTAGGAAATAAGCAAATAAAGAAATAGAAATTAATGAAGTTTATCCTCTTTCGGCTTTCATGAGCTCCACACACGAGTCTATGACTTCCTAGCAACTCCTTATCTCTAATGACTCCTAGCCTTCTTCCAGATTACTCTTTTTCAAAGCATTTTACATTTTATTTATTTGTATGTTTGTTTAAAAAGTTAAATGGTTCCCTGGCTTTTTTTTAATTTCAAAGTATTACGGGGGTACAAATGTTTTTTGTTACATGGATTGCTTTTGTAACGCTTAAGTCAAGGTTAAAAGTGTGCCCGTCACCCAGATAGTGTTCATTGTACCCCTTAGGTAGGTTTTCGCCCATCCCCTTCTTATCTCTGCCCCCCAGCTTTTTAAAAAATAAATTTTATTGTATATATTTGAGGTTTATGACAGAGTGGTTCCCTAGCTTTTTATGTAGAGTGATTTCAAACTTAGGACAACATTGCAATTAATTCAACATTTTACCACTTTTGCTTTACATCTATTTATTTATATACTTTGATATTTACGTGTTGTTAAATATATGCCTATATTTATTTAGATTAACATTTATACATATCTATATGTTAACATACCTTTATATATACTATATATTTATTTGTTTTATTTGCATATTTATCATATTTATATGTGTATATAACTTTGTTGATTAATTTGTTTTTATTTCACCGACCCAATCAATGATTATGTTTCATACATAATGACACTTCACCCCTAAACACTTCAGCATGTGTCTTCCAAGATGAAAGATTTTCTCTTACATAATCACAATAAAATTGTCACACTGAAGAAATGAACACTGATACAATACTGTTTTCTAATATACAATTTCAATTCAAATGCCCCCAATTCTGCCAATTAACAGTCTTTATGGCTATTTTTTTTTTTTGTCATTCAGGATCTAATGAAGGGTCATGCTTTGCATTTCGTTGTCATGTCTCTTTAGTCTCCTTCTATCTAGAATACTTTCCCAGCCTCTTTACATCTTTCATGACACCTACATTTTAGAAGAGATCAGGCCAGATGTTTTATAGAATGTTCCTCAATTTGTATTTGCCTGCTTGTATTCTCCTGATTGAGTTCAGGTTAAATGTTTTATGCTGGGATACAACATAGGTGACGTGATATCCTTCTCAGTGCATCACATCAAGCCTTTACTCAAGATTCTCTCTCCATCCCCTTCACTCTTCTTCATGCTCCCTAGGCACTGCTTCCTTCCTTTCCTTAGTTTCTGCTATGTTGATAATTCTAAGTCAAGATTTCTTGCTCATACCTCTCTCCTGAGCATCTTCTGGATAAAACCATGGATAAAAATATAACCCAATCTGAAATCATGATCAACCATCAGTACAGCTCTTCCAATTTTCCAATCTATACAAAGTCATTTTCCACATTTTCCATTTTTCTACCTTCCTTAGCCATGTCCTGTCACCACCAGTTTAATCACCAACATCAGTTTATTTTGCTTCTTATAAAAAAAGAGCAAAACTCTTTTTTTTTTGAGACAGAGTCTCACTCTGTTGCCCAGGCTAGAGTGCCATGGCATCAGCCTAGCTCACAGCAATCTCCAACTCCTGGGCTGAAGCGATCCTCCTGCCTCAGCCTCCCGGGTAGCTGGGACTACAGGCATGCGCCACCATGCCCGGCTAATTTTTTCTATGTATTTTTTAGTTATCCAGCTAATTTCTTTCCATTTTTAGTGGGGACGGGGTCTCGCTCTTGCTCAGGCTGGTTTCAAACTCCTGACCTTGAGCGATCCTCCCACCTCAGCCTCCCAGAGTGCTAGGATTACAGGCGTGAGCCACCGTGCCCGGCCTGCAAAACTCTTAAATTCAGCTGAGTCTGTGCAAATTTAGCCCTTATCATGTACTTAACCTGAGTGGATAATCTGAATACTTTTCTAATTGGGTGCTCTGCCTTTAGTCTCTCTCCCTTTCCAAACTATCTTCCAGATGCTTCCAGTTACTCTCCTACCATTGAAATTATATGCTATTATTCCTCTCCTAAGCATTTTATGACTCCTGCTTATCTATTGAATAAAGTCCACACTTCTTAACCTGGTCTTCTTTGGCCTTGAGCACAATGTGTTCTTAACTTGAAATATACCATTCTTTCCTTTTCCTCAATGAGTTTTCCTTTGTGACTCCATCATGCATTATATCTTATAATTAATTCTGTTTTGCAGATACCTATTAGTATTTTTTTCTCCCTAGTACTCTCAGGAACTTAAGCTCCTTAAGGACAGGTCCTATGTCTCGCTCATTGTCTTTACCATTTGAGCACCCTCTATGCAGCAAACATTCAGTAAAGTGCTTGTTGAAGTAATGTTTTGGAAATCAAGTGTAATACATTCTCATATAGATATGGAACAATCTACCCATTTAGGAAATTTAGCTACTAATTTCAATATCTTTGACCACCATTCAAAACTGACCAGCTTTAATAATCAGCATCATTATAATATACTACAATATATTAAAGAAGTTATACATAGCATTTCTGTGTAAATTTGAAAGATCTATCCTAAGTAATAATGTAAAAAAGTAATTGGGGCTAAGTATCAGGTACTGGATAAATCATTGTATTTTTTCTCCTGGAAAACTGGAGAAAGGCAGGAAAAACTTAAGTAGTAAGGTAATGACACATCAAGTTAGAAATTGGTTAAAATCCAAAGAAAAATATTGGTGGGCATATTTGCTCATACACAGCCACTTTTATAAGAGAAAACAATTTTGTATACCCAGCTTCTTTCTTTTAAAGAGAAAATAATTTGTTTAGGTGCAGAGAGAATCACAGGAGTAAGGAGTCTTGTATTTATTGTATTTATTCTGCATAGGCTGCATAGACTTTGGCTAAAAGAACTTTTTAAACAAGTAGAACCATTGTCAGCATTTGAATTGAGGGAAGGGAAGCAAGTCAGATGGGATATCATCCCTTCCAGAAAGTCTGAAACCATCATATGTCTCAGAAGATTAAAGAATATCATGCCATGGCAAGCCATTTCGTTTCCTTTTTCTGAAACTAAATTCAATCATCCCACGTCTTTTTTCTTCACTTCAGTAGTGATTAAAAGAGACTATCATATTATGCTATATCAAGATACTATTTAACTTTGACTGTGTCTTTCCTTATTTTGAAACAGTCATTTTTAAAATGTTTCACTGATTTCTTTGGACCAACTTCAGACAAGCCAAGACAACTGTACAGCTAATAATGCAAAAGGAATTTTTATGTGTGTTTGTAAGATTCACCTTGGAGTACAATCAAGTGTTAATGTTAAAAAATTGTCATTAACTAAGTTTAAAATCCCTCAAATGGTAGCAATATACTTTTGAGCGGGCGATGAATCAGTGAAATAGGGATAAGAACTGGCTGAGTTCCTTGTGTGCACAGTTGGGACTTAATAAGTATTTTCTTGTTGAATAAATGAAAAGGCTTTTGGGGCAGGGGGCTTGTGGTCACAGGTTATTAGAGTCAGGAACATTCCAGGGTTGTCTGTTATATTGTAGCTATATGGTGTATGAGTAGCCAACCCATAAACATCGTATCTGGCTAGTTTGATGCCTTGAGACAGTATATCAGTCAGCTGTTGCTGTATAACAAATAACCACAAAATTCTCAAGTTACATATTTCTCATTCATGCATCTGTTGGTTGGCTGGATTTTGCTGTCACTCACCTGGGCTTGACTCCAGGTTGCGTGTTGGGTTCAGGTCTGTTCCACATGTCTTTCATCCATCCTCCTTGGGCCACCAGGCTATTTGGGCCATGTGCTTCTTATGGCACATAAGCACAAGAGAGCAAGCCCAACCACTCAAGGACACTACAAGCCTCTACTTGTGTCATATGTGTTAACATTCTTTTGGCCAAAGCAGGTCACATGACCAAGTCCAAATTACCGAACAAGGGAAATACTCTTCTCCCAACCCTTGATAACTTTACTTCGTCTACATTGGCCTTCTTGCTGTACTTTGAACAAGCCAATCACACTCCCCTGTCAGGGTCTTTGTACTTGTTGGTTGATCCCTCTATCTGGAGCACCCTTCCCTCAAATACCTGTGTGACTCATACCCTCAAGTCCTTAAAGTTTTTGCTCAACTGCATCCTATCAATGAGGACTCGCAAGACTCCACTTTCTGATGGCTCTTCCTTATTGCCCCATACTAACCCTCTCCTGAGAGTGTTTAGTACCAGTCGACATACCTATATGGTTTACTTGTTTATTTGTTTAGCCTGTGTGCCTCCGTGAGAATGTGAGTTTCATGGAGGCAAAACTGTTTGTTTGTTTATTGTTACAACCTCATCACCCAAAACAGTGTCTGGCAGACAGTTAGCTTTTGATAAATATTTGAATTAATAAATTAATCTTAACTCTTTTTAAAATTGTTGTGGGTTATTTAAAGGCATTTAAAAAGTCTGGCTCAGTATCGAGTAGTACAATGGTGTTACTTTAACTTCAGGTTTCATTTAGTGGTTTTAACTTTTCCAGTATAATCTGACACAGAAAATATTAGGTATTAAGCATTTTTTCAGTGAGTTGATGCACTTCTACTCATGCATGTATGTGATAAGTCTGATTTCAATTCTTAAAAGGAGGTAAGTTAAAAGCATTTTGAGAAATCTTGAAAATATCAAGAAGAAAACAAGATTATACATTACTTGTTTTTTTACTACCTTGGATATAATAGGCACTCAAAGAATGTCTGAATGTTTACAATTATCACTGCCATGAAAGTTCCATTAAAACAAATACGCCAATTTTACATTTGTACTTGGACACTCATATTTGAGACTCACAGGTAGTTTATTTGTAAAGATGAACTTGGCTGACATCATTAGGTTTATATTTTACAGTTTGATCTTTTAAATATTTCAGAGACAGGAATGCCAATCACTTCTTTGAACTGTACCTGAATCTTAACACAGTACAATTGAGTTCCTAGAGCTCCAGTATGGTGTAATTAAACTGTCAGAAATATTAACATCAATGTTCATAACTGTCTCTGTTGGTTCTGATTTATTCCTGATGTTGATCGTGATCATACTGCCACTAAAGTGGACTTGTTGCCATTAAAAGTGCCTCATGTCTCCCGATTCAGCAAAAATTTGCATCACTAATGGAACAGAGAGATGTAATTGGCCCTGCAGTTGTCAGGATCCTGTTCCTCCTGTTCATTCATTCCATTGTCATCAGATAATGGTAGTTTAAAACTGTAAGAAAAAAGAAACTAAAAATACTGAATTTCACTTTTTTTCTAAAGGCATATACTTAAGCAAGTTCTGTGTGTGTGTTTGTACAGCGAGAGAGAGATTGTAACTCTGCCGTTTCCACTTTATGACCTTAATTCTTCAGTACCCATTTCCTGTACTTAGTATTTCAAAGAAGTTTGTTATGGTCTGTTACCATGAGACTCACATAATCAGAAGCTTTTTATCTACCCTACGTTCTTAACCCTCCATTCTAATAATGATATGCAGCCTCACATCCACCTAAGATATGATTTTGTCTTAATGGTTAGCATTGGCAGTGATTCTTTTTGCTTGTGCTTTAAAAAGCAAGGACAAAAACACAGGAATAAATGAAGGATTATAATCACAGATGAAAATCCAAGTGGCATAGACCAAAGGAAATGACAAGCATATTTAAATCATCTAGTCACTGGCTTCGCAGGCATTTCCAAGTCAGATGTGAACCTGAGTTTGTCCCTAAGAAAGTTCATTATTGTTGACTTGCTGAAGCGAGGTCTTGTTTTAGATAGAAATGACAACGTGCTGAACAAATAGAACTTGAAAAGCAGTTATTTTCACTGTTGAAAGATTGGGTTCTATGAAAAATTCGTTTCAGAGGACCTTCAAAATTTAAATTAATTTTGTTGGTGCCTACAAATTTCCCCCCTTACTGCAAATGCTGTTTGAAGTGTATTTCTTTAACACATGAATAAACAATAGAGACATAGATTCATAAAATCTATAGGAGACTCCTATTCCCAGTGAAGATCATCCATCCCTAAACTCCTTTCAAAGGCTTCCAAATCATCATTCTATTCTCACGTAAACAAATTCTCAAAAATTAAAAATAGATTTCCTCTCTATAAAACCCCGCCACATCATTATGATAAAGTAGTCCCAAGTAACGAAGAAGAGAAAGAACATAACTCCTCAGGATAACCCATATCTGCAGTTTTTAGAATATTAGTACTTCAATACCTGTATAGATCACATACTCCTTTTATTTCTGTTATATTGGACTTGAGTTTTGTTTGTATTTTTTGGTTAAATATCAAAAGAAAGAGTGAAAAAAAGACCTCAGTGTCTCCTTCTTACCTTCATGACGTGAATGCAAAATGTCACATTCTTATTTTTTTGTGTGTTGAGGATACACACTGCAAGTGTGCCATAATAATTATTTTTATTATAGAGAAAAAAGTTTCACGTTCGTTAATGGGGCATAAGAAAAGAGGGTTTGTCAACTTGATCTTTCTTTCTTTTTTATTGACATATAGTATTTGTGCATATTTATAGGGGTACATGTGATATTTTGTTACGTGCATAGAGTGTATAATGATCAAGTCAGGGTATTGGGGGTATCCATCACCTCGAGTGTTTATTATTTATATCTGATGGGAACATTTCAAGTCCTCTCTTCTGGTAAACTTTATCTTAACTTCTAAATAGATACATGGTTTTCTTCTCCAAGGATAATGACATAGATAAATTACCATGAGGAATTCTTCTTCCCTTTAAGAAATTGTTTCCTAATTATTAGCTTGAGGGGTTTTTTTGTCATTTATGTTATTTATGAGCAAGTGAAATGTATTTATAATGGTTTTTAAAATGTAATTATGGCCCTTTTCTCTAGTATCTGTACATTTTACATAAGTATAATTGGCCATTATTTGTTTTTGCTTAAGGTGAGGAAGATCTTCTCAGTCCTCCTCAAGACACAAGCACAGGGTTAGAGGAGGTGATGGAGCAACTCAACAACTCCTTCCCTAGTTCAAGAGGTAAGCTCCAGTACTTGCAAGGGACTCAGGCTTATTGGAATTAGTCCACTCACTTCCATGCCCAACCGATGGGTGGTGTGTATTTTCCATATGGAAGTCAACATGCGCCATCAGAATGCAAATTTGGGTCCATAGTGAGATTCTATTTTTAGGTGTGAATTTCTACTTTGGAATATTTTGATCTGAATACCTGTGAAATCAAGATGTTTCCAGAAATGAGAATACCACCTTACATTTATCAAGTATTTTACTTGCTGTACACGTTAGTCTGAAGAGTTAATTATGAGGTGCCTTTTACTGAAGATCAATTATTATGTGACTTTTATGGATGAGGAAATTAATGCCCTAATGGTGTGTTTGCGAGGGACACACAGCTAGTATATGCTACAGCAAGGCCTAGAACATGCGTGGCAAGTGGTGGTGGTGGGAATTCTGACTTGCAATCTGATGCCCTTTATGCTGAAAAGTTAAATCTTACTCTGTCATTTAAATATAAGAATTAAATCTTCATAGACTGGTTTATTTTTTTTTTTACCTCAATTGATGGAATACAGGCTTTGCAAAAAGGCATTAATATTATTTTTCTTTCTCTCCGTCACTTTGGCCTTGTATATTTTGCTCCTCATACAAAAGCAACACTTTACCCCACCCCCTAGATTTTTTCCCACTACCCTGCATGAGCTTCAGATGTCTTGCTTCATCCAAGGAGATATTTTGCTGCTGCTGTTAGTTTCCTAGGACATTTATTTTGGTGTATTGCCCTCTCTTAAAGTCACTGTCCTACCTCCCTTCAGTGAATAAAAAGAGTGGCAGCAGTCACCTGTGATCAAATAGAAGGAAAGCCCAGAGAAACAAAAGGGAGAACACAGAAGGCTTTGTGGCCAGTGATTGGCACCCCTAATGGGCAGCCTGGGAGGGAAGGGCAGCAGGAAATCTGGACTATTCGTTCCTCTCCATAAGGGCAATGAGGAGGGTGTTTTGAGTAGTGTGTTTTTCCTATCTTTTTGTTCAGTGTCAGTTAACAATGGCCATTTCCTAGCTATTTGATGTGCGAGTGAACGTTGTGCAGTGCACATTAAAAGCGATAATGTTCTGGTAGAGTGTTGCTAAGGAACCATCAGGGGAAGCTAATTTTATATGTCTGCACCAGCCATCTTTTCGCTGCTGAGCGCCTCTGATGTGTTGATTTTAACAGATAAAAGTCTTATCTGTCATCCACCCACCTCCACACCCGCCACCCCCATCCCCATCCTGACTATCTTAGACTCCTCTCCCTAGATGTCATGATTCATAATAAGAAGACCATATACATACAGGCTTGGCAGAATCAAATGCTCTCACCTTTATACTCATTACTTTGTCCTTTTACTGGCACCTACTATGTACCAGTAGAGGTACTAGGGATACAAAGAAGTCGTGACAAGTTCCTTGCCCTCAAGGTACTTATGGTCAATTGGGAATGCAGAGTTCCAAAGAAATTCCAATCACAATGCAATAATATGATTGCTGTGTGATCCTGGCCCCTTAAACTGATGGCTTGTTTACCTGCTCTGTGGGAAGTTGGTGGCTGCTCTTTTGTACCCTGGTCATTTTTTCCATGTCTAAACAACAAGAGGATAGCAGAGAAGAAGCTACAGCAATGCTCATGGCTCTGCTTCCCCATAGGCAGCCTTGCCTCCCTAGATCCTTTTTTGTTCCTGTATCTCTGGTCCACCCTAATTAGCTTTAAGGTGAAATCCTTTGTACCATCTCCCTGCACTCCTCCATTTAGAGTCCTTAAAGCTGGATACCACATGGGTATGGAAGAAGCTTCTTGGAAGACTAGAAATATACCTCCTCTGATACGGGATTAAGGCAGTTAGCGTCTCTGATATTTACTTACTTACTTGTATGGAAACTTGGGAAACTCTATTCAGGCCACCTGTGTAGTGTTTCCTAAATTAGTCCTTTGGAAGAATATCATCCCCTAAGTGCTGATTTGAGTTCTCCAAGGTGGGATAAGGAGGCCTTGTCTGTGATACCAATTCCATTAACTAAACTTTCTACTTACTCATTCATGTCCTGGTGGCCTGAGAAAATTAATTCATATTCTTGGAAAAAACCAATCAAATAAACAAACAAAAAACATAACAAGAGAGTAGCTAAGATGTTGGAAGATCTGGCCGGTCTTTTGGTAGTGCTGTGACCTTGGCATTTTCTCTTGTTTTGCTGCTTCAAGCTAAATTAGGCCTCATTTTATAGGCCCTCTTCTCCCCAAATTCAAATGGATTAAGAGTTTCATCATTGTAAAAATAGGCTAATTATCAATTCACTCTAGTATTTTTTGGATGCTTTAATTCTAGCTAAAAGCATTTTTTTTTAATTTTGAAAGAATGGTGTGTGTGTGTGTGTGCGTGTGTGGAGAGAGAAAGAGAGAGTCAGGTTTGGTGGGAACATTTTACCAGTTGGTAGGTGTGTTAGGCTGATGTTGGGCAGAAGTTCTTTAGAACCT
Organism: Lepilemur ruficaudatus; assembly: GCA_963574885.1. Taxonomy (NCBI): domain Eukaryota; kingdom Metazoa; phylum Chordata; class Mammalia; order Primates; family Lepilemuridae; genus Lepilemur; species Lepilemur ruficaudatus. Next base: position 32,396 of record CAUYRT010031817.1, on the reverse strand, counting down.
TAACATCTTGAGATATTGACTCTCCCAAATGGAAGAGCCTTGAAAAGTCATCTTAGCATCTTTGACGCCCAGAACAGTGACTTTTGACCTGTTTTGACCATTATCCATATAACAGAAACATTTCACATTGCAAACTGGAGTAAGGATATAAAAAAATTATGTGTGTTTATGTACACACACACATACGTACACACCCATCATATGCATACACCACACATAATGCGCATAGTCACATACGCAAAGATTAGAAACAAAAGATTCATGAAGCAATGACTTCCATACTACATGTAATACATACTCTTTCTCTGTTTTATTCATTTCAAAATAAAATGCTGATTGCAACCCACTAAATTTATTTTCTGAACCCAGTGGTTTAAAAATACTGATCTAAGTGATCTCACTTTTCCTTGCCCAGGTGAATATGTTTCCAAAAGAATTAATTTTTAAAATTTTTAGCATGAATGTTTCTGCTAAGACGTTGTTGCTAACATCTTAGAGGATGTTATAGTTTTATTGTAACACTGCCATCCATGTTCCCGTTGTTGTGTTATGAAAAATGAAGTTCACGGTTGCTACAGCTGTTTCGGACAGCTGTTTGAGTAACTCAAAACAGATGTCAGAGCCAGAGGTCAGACATTTAGTGGAAATGTGCTATTAAATACCACCTTGTGGTTTACTTAACCCTGCTAGATAATTGCCCACAGAGGAAAAGCCTTTTAAAAAAAATCATGTTTTTCATAAAGTATATAGATAGGCAAGTTATTGTGTACTTTAAACTTACAACTTTTTTTGTTGCCCCTTGCCACGGAGTTGGACCTTAAATTGGCAGCTAATCTTTACCTTTTGTTCTCACAAAGAGTACCTAGAAGCCCAGAGAAGTGCAGTACCTTGTTCATGGCCATTCACCAAGTTAAATTAGGCCTCTGATCTTATCTCAATGGCCTTGCTAAACTGTTACCCAAATTAATAAAGGAGTTGCATGCTTCTCCATTTCGTGATAAACCGATAGCCAACACTCTCCTGTGTAATCGGTGATATAAACTGCAGCATGTTCAAGGTGTGAATGTGTACACATTTAGCTTTGTGATTATGTCTTTTCTGATTAATCTCTAGATATAGTTAGTTGTTCACAAACGCTTGGAGGGTTTGAGTGGCTCAGTGTATCTTTACACACTGAACAGTAGCCAGTTTCTATCTAATCTATTTATCTAACCATAATCTCTTCCTCTGTCTGCAAGTATATGTAGAAGTTGAATTCCAGTGTAATAAAAGTCACTATCTACTATAAGCCACTTTCTCATTCTTTACCTTCTATAGGAACACTATGTGGGTAGAAAAAAATAATAGATATAATTTAAAAATATACCCTTAAGCGATTTGTCTGTAAGTCTCTGATCTTTAGCAGCCTAACAAAGATATTTTTATATGTGTGTGCACTAATGAAAGAAATGCTTTCCTAGTCAGTGGTATGGTATTGGGCTCTCTAAAATGAGGTGCCACCTTGTATAGATTAATGAGTAATAGGATCCAAGATAATTTCTTAGTGCAGCAAGACAGTCCAGAAAGCAGTTAGCAGTGCTGTGTGGGTATTTCTGCTGCCTGTACAATCTCTTGCCTACTGACCTGTGCCACATTATTTTTTTCCCCAACAGCCCATGCCATCCTGTCCCTCTCAGACCATCTCCTCACAAAAAGCCCACATACGTTCTGTCAAATGCCCCTAAATTACCAACCCAACAGCTTTGTAAAAGCTGCCATCTTTAAAAATTTAAATCTTGCTCTATGGTTCTTTTATAGAAAAACAACATAAAGAACAAAGACAGACGGAAGCATCATATGCCCTCTTTCAGGCACCATTCTGTTTCCTATCTGCTTCCACGAAGGATGTGAGCAATTATCCCTTTACACCAAAGACAAGCAAACTATAGACAGCCGATAGGCCAAATCTGGCCCACTACCTGTTTTTATAAAGAACGTTTTACGGGCATACAGTGATGCCAACTCATTTACATGTTGTCCATAGTTGCTTTCTCAGTGCCAGGGCAGAAGAGTTGCAGCAGAGTCAAATAGTTGTCACAGAGACTGTGTGGCTTGCAAAGCCTAAAATATTTACTATTAATATCTGGCCCTTTACAGGGAAAATTTGCCAGTCCCTTATTTACACTATTATTTTGCTGTCCATTCTGACTCATTACACATACACAGTCATGGGCTTCAGTGCTGACCAACTTTCAGCTCAACAAAACTGCTTTTGAATTGATTTATACATTTATATCCCTGTTCACCAAAGAGCCTGCATGTTTCAATATTTAAAGGGCAGCCATTTGAATCTTCTTTGACTTGTAACAAAACAGAACTCCTAAAAAGGGACTCATTCCCCCTTAACTGTTTTAAACTGTCAGTGAACTAAGATAAAGTAAAGGCACAGTAAGAAACAGTAATGCCTTGCAATTTTGACTCTGAAATAATGAATTACAATCAATAATGTCAAGTTTATGCTGCCTGTGGAAACTAGACTTCTCTAGACCTGACCAAGGCCTTTATTTAGACTCAAGACTCCCCCAACATACTTCCTTTTTCCCTTGATTCATTTCCTGCCAACATACCACATTGCCAGATGGACACCCTAACTGAAAGTCTGAGGAAACTCATTTCCAAAGAATGTATTTATAAAATAACCCTTTTTTATCTGGCACTTGTATTTATTTATTTATTTACTGGTCAAGAACTTTTGAAAATGTTACAACCAAGTAGCCTCTATTTATCAGTGTAGAACTATTCCTGATACAGTAGAAAACATTATTTGTTTTTAACTTTCTTTTTAATGAAAAGAGGAGCTTCCTTTTGTACTATGTCAGTGAGTACATTGGGGCCCAAGTGATGAGAGGGAGGATTTTGGAAGAGATTAAGGTTAACATGGATCTGGGAGGTCCATTTTACATAAAATATGGTTTCTGAAGAAGTACTTGAAACAACACACAAAATCATTTGCTGCTGCATATTCAGCAGTGACTGGTTGACACTGAGCTCTGGATATGGTTTGGTGTAGAATGAATAAAGATATGCAACCTCAATCACCCTAAGAATCATAATTATGTTCTGAAACTAAATCATATAGCTTTCTAACAAGACTGTCCTTTCCAAAATTCTGAAGTTTTCAAAGTAGACCAAAGTTATAAAGTTTTCAAAATGGACCAAAGTTACAAGCCAGAATAAGTTACCAGCCTTTGGTATCCAAGCTGAAGTGTAACAGTCAACGCCAAGTTGCTTATAACTCGGAAGGACTCTTGGCCATGACCCAGCTGCTACCTCACCAATTCACATCAGCCAACATTTATCAAATACCAATAGTGTCTAGGTACAGTATGAGGTACTGGGGATTGGGAGATGGGTGTACAACTTGTGGGCCCTGCTTTCAAATAATAGCTCATAGTCTTGTAAGGGAAGAGAATTAGTTCTGCTACCAGACAGTATAACTATGAAGTATAAAGATTTTTTTAAAAAAAAAAAAAGAATAACAAAATCTCTTGCTAAAGGAATCAAAAGGAAGGGGTGAGTAATTCATACTGGGATTTATTTGAGCCGTCAAGAAGGAAATGATATTCTCCTCCCTTTCCTATCATCTGGTATGGTCTATCACTGGTAACACTCACAGCTGAAGAGCCAGTACCCATTTTTCTTTCTCTTTTCCCTGGCTTGAGGAGCATCATGAATTCCTGGCCCTTACATGGTCAAATTGCAGTTTTTATATCCTAAGAAATCTCTGACTCACTTAGGAAAATTCAGAAGGAGGACAAGAAAGGAGAGAAGGAGGAAGGGAGGGAACGGGAAGAGGGAGGGATGGAAGAAAAGGAGAGAAGGAGGAAAGGAAAGCCATACTTAGAAAACCTTTAAATGTATACTAGAAATTTTGAACCCTAAACTTGAGCTTTGAAAAGTTCCTATGGAAATTGTACCTCCATACTTCTCCATTCCAGACTAGTGGTTCCCAAATTGTTTCAGGGAATTTTAGTGTTCTTGGAGTCACTGAGCATGGTGGGTCAGGGAGGAAGGGAGATACTATACAGGACCTCTCACAGCTCTGCTTTGATCTGCTCTAAACACTGGGATTCCATATAAGATTGTTTTCGGAAGTGTCCTGTTGCTATAGTCAAACAGTTTGAAAACCAATATTTTAGTATGAAGGCTCTGGAGATAAAAGGAAATTGCATGCCCTAGACATGCCAGGTATGCTCAGAGGCCCTTACTTTTCTGTCTAGTATTCTAATTATAAATACTGTCCCAGAACACTTTCTCATCAAAATCTACTTTTCAAAAATACATACATACGTACAGATATAGGATTCTATGAAACAAGGCCAGTGGGTCTTTTAGCCATTCATTCTCAAGGCTCCTGATATTTGCTGAATTAATGAGGAGGAAGTTGAAAGCTCATTCTTGGATCTGGCTCTGTGGCTTGCCCATTACTGGAACTACTTCCCCTCATCTTTTCTGTTTTCTCAAATGCCCCCAACCCCATCGTGGACATGCTCAGCTTCTACCAAGAAATTCTCCCAAGAGGATGGAGTCCGGCCTCTATGTGGGGTTCTGCCTTGCATTTGGGGGCAGACTTTTGGCACACAAAGTCAACTACTGTTTATGTTTTAATGTGCTGATTGTCAAGTTGAGAATGAAGAGAAAGAGAATCTGAGATTTTTGAACATTAAACTTGAGTTGTCCTTGAAAATAATACCTGATTTGTCAGATTTTTATTCTGTGCCCGTTTTCATCCACTTGAATGCGTGAACTCTATGGATTCTATAAATGATGTCTCCTGGATCATGTTATCTGTTTACACTGATTTTAAGTGTATGTAAAGGTTATTTGACTAGATGTGTCTTTTGGGTTTTTTGTTTGTTTTTTTTTTTTCAGAAGGGAATAAATGAATTGTCATCTCAACATTTGTTTGGTAAAAGAAGTAAATTGGTATGAAACTGTATATTTATGCATGTTTTTTCCCCTTTCTGATATCTCTGCCTCTTCCTCTCTCTATTATTAAAGGAAGAAATACCCCTGGAAAGCCAATGAGAGAGGTTAGTGAGATTCAGGCTCACAGCCATGGCTTCTGTCTGTCTCATCCTGCTTTCTATGTTTGGCATTTGTGTAAGAATTGTGTGCGTGCACGCGCATGTGTGTATTACACATTGTGTCATCATTTAAGGATGGCAGTCACCTCGCCACTTGCAGTTCATGAGGACCATTCCTCAAATGTTCATCTTGTCATCACCATGACGACAGGACCAGGGGTTGGGGGAGCAGGAATCTCTTTAAAATGGCAATCCTTTGCAGTCCCTAGGTTGGATTCCTACAGTTCATCATCTGTTGCCATTTGCAACACAAACACAATCTTCAAAATAAATTTAGCCTTGAACATAATTGATGAGTCATAAAGCTTTCTTCCACTTCCAGGACCTTAGCATTTTCTGCCAGAGCCCTTGGTTTTTAATTCTTCTGGGATGACTTCATTTTTCTTTTGTTTCCTTTTTCCCTGGTTCCTACACTCTTTCTTTCCCATTTTAGCTAACATTTTTTGAGCACTTACTGTGTGGCAAGCATTGCTCTCAGCAATTGCCATCTTTTTCATCATGTAATCTTCATGATAAACCTATGAAGTATGTATTCTTTTAACCCCATTTTACAGATAAGGAAACAGTCAATGAGAGAGTAAGCAGTGTGTCCAAGGTGACAGCAAGGATTTGGATCCAGGTAGTCTGGCTCCAGAGCCATACTCTTAACTCTTATGCAGTACTGTCACGTTATAAAATGATATTTGAAAGGCTTATGTCATCTCAACTTGCCTTTTAGAAGATACTCCTTTATATTTGGCATTTGAAGCCACATAGAACAATAACCAATTAGGTTAAAAAATTGAATGTTGGAGTTCCGAGGGTTTATTAAATGCCTATGTGTGGGTTGAAAGGGATAGGGTGCAGTGTTATCACTGACTGTGGTTTGAGGTTTTATATTAAAAGATGCTTCTTACTCCTATTCTACCACAATTATCTCAGCACTGAATTACCTAAGTGACCATTGGATGACAAAGTTTTGAGTAACAGCCCTAGTGAAACAAGATTGTCCTTACCAAGAGTTTACTGTTGAGGGGAGAAGGAAAACTATCCCATGGGATGGCAATAATATGTACTGTTCTGGGAGACAGGTTGGATAAGTGGAGAGTCCTTCCTGTGTGAGAAGATTCTGGATCCTTAGCAATAGGATGGACTAGAGTGGCCACTGATTCATTTAAACATAAGGAATCATACCAAAAATTCTGCCAACACTGTGCCATGCAAGTCTAATGAATGTAATGATCCTTCCATGTATTTTTGCCAGTGCTTGCTTCTAAGGCTTTGGGCAGTGGGGTCCCAGGGAGGGAGTGGTAGGTTTGGAGGAGAAATTGAAGAAACCTGAATCTGATTCTATGAAGCATTGAATGCTCCTGACAGTTTGCCTGGCTCATGTACTTTGTATGTGAGACTTCTTGGGTTCATTCTTATGGTAAGTGCCCCTTAAAACTTATTTTAACTTTTTGTGAAAAATTGCACCGTAATTTTGACTACCCTAAACATGTTTCATTCATGGATGAATGAAAGGACTATACATATAATAGAAGTCATTTGGAGACTTACTACTTGAGATGTATCATGGTTAGATAAGGTTCCAGAAGCCAGAGAATCAAAACAATAATGACTTTTTCTAATGCTATGAAAATACTCCAAATGTACAGTAGACCAGACTTTTTTTCAGAGATTAAATTATAGAAAAAAGATAAGCACATTTCACTGCAGTATTCTGGCTTTGCTTTGGCCAGTTGAATGCTAACCATTTATTTGGGAAATGTATTTTTTAAAAATAGAGTGCCAGATTGCTATTGAGGTCTTGGATCTTTGCCAGAAAGTCTCAATTCCAGTCACTGCAGAAAGCAACTCCCTCAGGCAGTGATGGCGTGTGAGACTAAATGTGTTGCAGTTATTGCCAACTTGGAAAAACATACAACTGCCCTAATGTTCAACGCATGGTGCCTTTGTGTTCAGTAATCCTTGCTTAAGAATGGATTAAATGAATACTTTTTGTGGACATATTTTTGTGTCAACTTGTGCCTGAAGTTGACTGCAAAGGCCTCAATGCTGGCCGCTTTCAGTGCCTTTTGCACTTACAGCATGAGAGTGTAATTTCAACTTTAGAAAAATCTGTCGTGTAAAATTAATGACCTCACTAATGCTGTGCCTTACGCAAATGGATAATAGAACCAGCATCCAAATCTACTTTCTATATCCATGTTACAGTGCAGTTTTACAACTCCAATAGACTGAGATACGATTCTTTGGGGCAGTATTTTGTCAGAGACAGAATTTTTTTTTTCAGGGAAAAAAAAAATCTCCATGAAAAAAATTGGAATCATCATTTCGGTGAAACAAGTATTCGTAAATAAAGTAGTGAAAGGCATAATATAGATATGGTGAGGTGACTCTAAAAGTTCTTCATTTTTATAGCATAAGGATGACCACAAGGTCATTTGTGAAAATTCAACAGTTTAAACAGGTTAAAAGCCACCCAACATTTTATGGGAGTGTATGTGGTATGTTAAGACTAATGAACCTCTGTTTTCCCTGGCAAATTTTTAAATAGCAGACAGCCCTAGAACTTACATGTCTTGAGAGACTCAAGAATTTTCCTTCCAGGTAGTAACTGAACACTATTTCAAGGAATAGAAGCACCACTTGGCTATATAATGTATAAATGCATTTACTTGTTTCATTATCTGTTGAACTTCAGTCCACATCCCCTAGCACACAGCCTAAAAAGGCACTTTTTGATTATCAATACACTAACAGGAAAAAATGAGTTTTTCCCTTTTTCATTTATGTTTTTTAAAACATTTTCCAGCTCCCAGGTACACTATAATATAGTCAGATGTGGGTCATGAGAAATCATTTAAAATACATTCAGGTATCAGGTTGTAAGGGTCTTGGATTTTGTTTTTACCGGCGTTGTTAATAACTGTTAAGATTGCTGGTAATTAAAAAATTCGCAGATAGTCCATCTATTTCCAGTTATGCATGAATAATTGTGCAGATTTCCCAGGGTTGCTGAGAAGTCAAAAATAGATACAGGGGAAGCCCTCCAACCTGTTAGAATCAGATACATGTTTGTATTCTGAGCTCTGAGGAGCAGCAAAGATCCCACTGTGTCTTCCTGTGGTTTTTATGCCACAGAAAAGCCAAAGGTGATTTCAATTCTTCACTGAGGGCTGCCAAACTATTGGCCTGCTTTATAAATAGTACAGATGCTTTGTTTAAAAAGTTTTCATATTTGCAGTCTCAATCAACATCCAAAGTGATTTTTTTAAACGTAATTAGTTCTCAATGAAACTGCACTGAAAAAGCTCAGAGAGTTACAAACTTGGTCACCTTAATATAAATGCCTGAGTGGCATTAAACTTTTAATAAGTCTCAAATTGATCTGGTGTCATCACTGTTTAAGTGCCTGCCCATGAATCCTCTTTAGATCTTCTCATATTTTTAAAAAAGGATATGTCTCTTGAAATAAATATTAGAACAGAATGCCTGTCTTAATCTATCTTTAATTTTTATTGGGATTTTAACAATTATGGGAATCTGCAAATTTGATACATAGCAAGGTAGTAATAGCCTAGTAAAGCATTTCAGTTCCAAAGGCAGTACTTGAAGAGTAGAAAGATTTACAAATGTCCAAGAATTAAAATTAGCCATATAAAAATATGGGACATATCTGAAAAGGCAAGCCATAAATTATGTCTCAGACTATCTGACTCTAGATCTGAATTTGCTACAAAATACCCAGGGACATTGGGTACTCTGCTCTTACGCCCCGTGCTGGGGGATTAATGCTAGATCATGCCACATTATTATTAAAAGGCTATTCTGGTAGCTAACCCTCATTTAGGAGGAGATCAAAGATGGAGTCACAGAATACCCAAATCCATACAATACGTGTGGGTCATATTATAATTAGGCTCTAGAGTAATTTGGAATGAAAAGTGATTTTTATTCTGAAGCTTCCTAATTCAAATGTTAACAGTGTACAAAAAGGTCAATTCAAGAGTTTATTTTTCAACCCAAGTAAAAGTAGAGAGGAAATAGTCACCTCCACCGTAGCCTCAGAAGTAAGCCAACAGCTTGAAACAGTCTTTGAAATGAAAATTTCATGTGGTGGTAATGGTGGCAGTGATGATAATGGTGATGGTGGTTGGGGGGTGGTGATGGTAGTGATATTGGAGGTGATGGTGATGATAGTTATGGTGGTGGTAATTTGACAATAAACAATATTAATACAAGTATATAGTAAGTAATCACTCATAGCAAGGTAGAAAAGGCATATCCCATCATGTAATATTTCCATTATGATAGCAATCTTGTGCTTATCCATGGAATCCTTTTGATATACGATATTTACATCGGGACTATGATTACATTATTTGACATTTTTTCCATTTAAATGATACCAGTAGCCTGATCCAACATTAAGCTGATACTAACAACATGTAATGGCTTCATTAACAAGGCTTTGCGTCTTCCTGGAAACTGGTGAAAATCAAACCCTGTTGTGTACACCCACGATGCAGCTTCTGTGTTTTGTCTTCACCCAGAAATGGGGAATGATCTCCCACATGGCAAAGAATCAGGGTGATGATATCAGCACCCTTTGTAAAGTCTTTCTCTCTCTTTGCTTTCCAGGACACAATGTAGGAAGCCTTTTCCACATGGCAGATGATTTGGGCAGAGCGATGGAGTCCTTAGTTTCAGTCATGACAGACGAAGAAGGAGCAGAATAAATGTTTTACAACTCCTGATTCCCGCATGGATTTTATAATATTCATACAACAAAGAGGATTAGACAGTAAGAGTTTACAAGAAATAAAATCTATATTTTTGTGAAGGGTAGTGGTACTATACTGTAGATTTCAGTAGTTTCTAAGTCTGTTATTGTTTTGTTAACAATGGCAGGTTTTACACGTCTATGCAATTGTACAAAAAAAGTTATAAGAAAACTACATGTAAAATCTTGATAGCTAAATAACTTGCCATTTCTTTATATGGAACGCATTTTGGGTTGTTTAAAAATTTATAACAGTTACAAAGAAAGATTGTAAACTAAAGTGTGCTTTATAAAAAAAAGTTGTTTATAAAAACCCCTAAAAACAAACACACACACACACACACACACACAAACTTTGAGGCAGTGCATTGTTTTGCATCCTTTTAGCGTGATATCCGTATGAAATTCATGGCTTTTTTTCTTGCATATTAAAGATAGGACTTTCTCTAACACCACCAAATGACTACACTTCCCATTGCTCTTTTGGGAATTGTTGACTGGGGCTGGCTGTGGGTTTTCCTTTTATACATCTATATGTCTATAAGTATATAAATACTATAGGTATATAGATAACTAGATAAGAATTTCTATGGACCTTTTAAATTTCTTCTTCAAATGTTCCTGCCACTGTCTTACAGGAAAGAAATTGCTTCTAGTTATCCAGGCTTACCTGCTTGGTCTAGAATGAAATTTTCCCTGGAGCCTGAAGCCAGGAGGAAACTACCACACTAAAAACATTGTCTAGGGCTCCAGATGTTTCTCATTTTAAACTTTCCACTGACAACTAGAGTATTGAATTTTTTTTTAACAGGAACGTGAATGAATACACAGGACTTATTATATCAGAGTAATCCGTTGGTTGATAACAGTCAGCTTCCTGCTGCTGGCAATGCCATGATTAAGATGATGCTTTGATGGAATTCAGAGAATCAGAAGATATTTTTAACTCTCAAGCAGTAGGACAACAATGGTAAGGCTAGAGGGCTAAGAATTCCCAGCCAATCCCTGTGAGGAAGCAGGCCACTTTTGAAGTAGAGGATTGGATGAATGTTCATAACCATACCATAGAGATCTCTATAATTACAACTAAATTATTCTGCTTTCTTCTCACTGTCAAAAGTAGGTGGTTTGGTTTCTGTTGTTTTAGATTTTTTCCCCCATTGCAATGAGTTTTTAAATGCCACAAGACCTAATTTCAAATAACCCTTAGGAAAATGTGTAAGACTATAGCCCCATCACATTGTGATAGTGATAAATATCAATCCGGAAGCCCATGAACTGTGTTTCCCTCCTTTGCATTTCTCTGCAAGTAATACCACACAGGTTTGTAAGTAGGAAGGCAAATCGATTCAAGTGTTCCAAAAGCAAATGCTACTCTAAACCCTTTTTGGTGGATTAGGCAGGTTCATTAAATATATACACAAACAGAAATTGTTCGAAAAGAGGAGAAAAACTCGAGGAAAAGCTAAGGACTGGTAGGAAAAAGCTTTACTCATTCATGTCATTTTATTACTCTGTGATTTTTTTTAATCATTCATTCAGTAGAAATCACCATGTGACCTATTCTTTTGCAAATCTGTTACCTCTGACATCAAGTGTAATTAACTTTTGGAGAGTGGGTTTTGTCCATTATTTTATTAATGACAATTAACATCAAACACAGCTTCTCATGCTATTTCTACCTCACTTTGGTTTTGGGGTGTTCCTGATAGTTGTGCACACCTGATTTCACAGCTTCACCACTTGTCTATTGCATGAACATTTTTCTCCATTTTCTTTTTCCTTTATAATTTCCAAAAGAAAACCCAAAGCTCTAAGGTAACAAATTACATGAAGCTTTGGTTTTTAGTCTTGCATTTTTTTTTCCTTTGTGTAATGCTGTATCTTTTCTTTCCCCAAGGATTTCTTTTTTTAACCAAGATTTAAAACAAGGGGTTACTTTACATCCTACTAAGAAGTTTAAGTTTCATTCTAAAATCAGAGGTAAATAGAGTGCATAATTTTGTTTTAATCTTTTTATTTTATCTTTTAGACATTAGTTCTGGAGTGAGTCTGTCAAAATATTTGAATAAAAATTGAGAGCTTTATTGCTGCATTTTAAGCATAATTTGGACATTATTTCGTGTTTTTATAACCACCGAGTATTAAACTGTAAATCATAATCAATGTAACTGAAGCATAAACATCACATGGCATGTTATGTCATTGTTTTCAGGTACCGGGTTCTTACTTGAGTATCATAATATATTGTGTTTTAACACCAACACTGTAACATTTACTAATTATTTTTTTAAAACTTCAGTTTTACTGCATTTTCACAACATATCAGACTTCACCAAATATATGCCTTACTATTGTATTATATTACTGCTTTACTGTGTATCTCAATAAAGCACGCAGTTATGTTACAAAAAATGTTGATTGGACTGGAATATTTTGTTTTTATTTTGACTTAGTTTTTTAATTTTTAAATAGGTATTATATTCACATGATTAAAAAAATGAAAATCTAAAAAGCCAGTGAAAAAGACTCCCAATCACCTTATTTACCTCACACATCATCCTCACTGCCCCATGAGTAAACATTATTAATTTCTTGTGTATTCTTCCAAAGTGTCTTATATTTTTAATTGCTTATATAAAAATAATGTTCCTATTTTTTTTTCTTTTATTTCACAGAAGATAGCATTTTCTGCACCCAGTTATGCACATTGCTTGACTTAAAAATGGACTCAGGAGATCATTCAATATATAAAATGCTTTCTCATTCTTTTTATAGCTGTATAATATTCCGGTACATGTTTGTAAGATAGCTATTTAAGCAGTTTGTTTGGTGGGATATGTAGTTTGTTTTCGAGTCTTTTGCTATGACAAAACATATTGCATATTTTTCATTTCGCCATTTCACTTGTGCACTAATATATCTGTGGGATACATTCCCAGAAGTGACATTGCTGGATCAAAGGGGGTAAGCATTTGTAGCTTGAGAGACAAACTATGTGCAGCAGTAGTCATAGTGTTTGTTGTGTTTGTTTTTGGTTTTAGTAATAGCAAGTATATGAATTAAGCCAGTTTGCAGTTTACACTTTGTTTCTCAAGAGAATTTCGTATCACTTCTGTTATTCTTGATGATGCCAGCCCCAAGGGGATGTGTGAATGGTAGAAGGTGCCTAAAACAATACCTCAGAACTGGTTCTGGGAAAGATAGGCCAACCGGTCATGACTACCACCAAGGGGAGACTCCCTCTCTCATCCCTATTTTGCTCTGCTTCTTGCCCTGTGAAAGAGGCTGGGAAAATGAGTAGCAATGTCAGTTCTTATAGGTAGAGACTATCTTTGCCTCCTACTAGGGTTCGTGGTGTGACACTCACGAAAGAGTGCCCTTGAAGCCCACATATACCAAGAATAATTTTCATCCTACTTAAATAAATGCATCATTTATCCCTCCCACCATTACCCAAACCTACCTTTGTTTGACACACCCAGAATGGCTGTTTTGATGGTATGTACGTAGGTAACTAAGGAATCTTCAACACTTCACCATGTGTAAGACAACTGTGTGGGGGTGACTCCAAGGAGGGCATTTGGCTTTCCATTCCCTATAAGGCACATGGAAGGGACAGAATTAATTCAGTTAGAAATTAAAATGGATCAAGCCAGTGCAGATTGTGTGTTTGGGAGCAAACACCAAGACTAATGGATGTATTCTGTAGAGCTGCGATGGGATTTCCCTCAATCTGCAATGCTCTAGTGGTGGAATGAATACAAAGGCAGGCACTGGCACACTTGCAAAGACTTTGCCTTCAAATTAAGTATAGGAAGGACACAAATTTTTTCTCACAATAGCAAAGCCACTAGAGTAGGAAGTGCAGACACATTCTTCAACATCCCTTGGACTTCAGTGTGCTCTGATCTCATGGAATTATTTGACAACATGAGAATGGCAACATTCCAGACATTCCATAATAAACAATATTGCGTGAGGGTATGAAGTTTGGGGATGTTTGAGAGTAGCTTTTGTGGACAGAAAAGATTATGTACAGTAACTCGAGGCTTAAATTTTATACATACATGTGTGTGCATGTATGTATTTTATATACAGGATTTTAGTTCTTCTGTAATGTTTTATTTTGAAGTAATTCAAACTTAAGAAAAATTGCAAGAATGGTACAAAGAACCCGCATATACCCTTTACCCAGATTAACCAATTGTTTACATTTTGCTCTATTTGCTTGGTTAGTCTCTTGATGGATAGATTATAGATTTGGGTTTTTTCCTGAAGCATTTACAAAGTTGCAGACACTATGCCCCTTTACACTTAAATACGCATGCACATTTTCCTAAGAACTAGGACATTCTCTTGTATAACCACAGTACAATTATCAAAGAAATTTAATGTTTTATATAACCATCATCTACTCTACAGCCCATATTTAAATATTGTCAATTGTGCCAATGATGTATTTTATTGCCACATGTATTTCCCTGGTCTGGGATCTAATTCATGATTTTGTGACATTTAGTTGTCATATCTCTTTAAACTCCTTTGATCTGGAACAGTTTCTCTGTTTTTTGTCTTCAAAGACCTTGACATTTTAAAGAGTACAAGCCAGTTACTTTGTAGGCTGTGCCTCCATTTGGGTTTGTGTGATGTGTCCTCGTGATTGGATTCAGGGTATGCATTTTTGGCAGGAATACTACACAAGCGACGATACGTCTTCACACATCATACCAGAAGGCATGTAAGGATGGTTTATCCCATTCTTGGTGCTGACACTGATCATTGGTTAAGGTGGTGCCTGCTAGGTTTTGCCACTTGGTATACATTTTAAAACCTAATTTTTCTTAAACGTTTAGGTTCAACTTAAAAATCTTGTTTTTATACGTATAAATGTAGACAATTTGTATAAAGAAGTCACTTTCAGGCCAGGCGCGGTGGCTCATGCCTGTCATCCTAGCACTCTGGGAGGCCGAGGTGGGCGGATCACTCAAGGTCAGGAGTTCAAAACCAGCCTGAACAACAGTGAGACCCCCATCTCTACTATAAATAGAAAGAAATTAATTGGCCAACTAAAAATATATACAGAAAAAATCAGCCAGGCATGGTAGTCCCATGGGTAATCCCATACCTGTAGTCCCAGCTACTCGGGAGGCTGAGGCAGGAGGATCGCTTGAGCCCAGGAGTTTCAGGTTGCTGTGAGTGAGGCTGATGCCACGGCACTCTAGCCCAGGCAACACAGTGAGACTCTGTTTCAAAAAAAAAAAATTCACTTTCAGTGAGCAGATTTATCCAACTTGAGCAGCCTGAATTTTATTGTTCTAAAATGCATTTATATATTTAATGTGCTTTATTTTCAAGCCTGTATAATGTCTCATGGGGAAGACTTTAAACACCAATCAACAAAACCTCCCCAGTCCCTAATTCACATATATCTCAACAAATTAAACTTATAAATATAGTGAATCTCAAGTTGTCTGACACTTTCCAATACCATAAACTGTATGAACTGAGTCTAATTTCCTTATACCGTTCATTTCAAGATCACATGGGTAAAATTACACATTTTAAATGGGAACCTAAGACCCATCTCTCTAATTTGCTAATAAGCCAAATTGCCACTAACATCTTAAGCACTTTAAGCAAACACAGATTATCCCTAATTTCAACATAAAAGTATTAAAACCATGGGTTAGGTTTACTCCATCTCTTTGTTTCATTCTAAAACTTCCTAGACTTTCAAGATTTATTTGATAAGGCAGAACTTCTCAGTGGTGAACACCCAATGCATCCCAGGAGTGCCAAAGTCGTTGAATCTCTCAGTTTTGGGGGTGGCCAGATGAATCCTGTAACCTTCAGCCTCCTGCAGTTAACCAAGGATGCCCTACAACTGAAAATCAGTTTCTGTATGTGCTATGATGTGAAAACATTGGTAAACACTGTGCTAAGGTAGCACTTAAACACCATCACAAGAGTTGAGGTTACTGGTTCAACAATTCCTGACCATATACTAAAATTAAACATCCTAGGCCCATTAACAATTTTTATCACCCAACCAGCTGTGATTGAGATGGATAACTTTTCTTATGCCACAGGAGAATAAACATTCAAACCCTCTTTAAAGTCAGTATGACAACTAGAAGACTCCTAAGGCTTTATTTTTCAGATATGATTGATTTCACACCCTGTGTTCCTGGGTTCGATTTGCCCCTTTACCCATGTGGGTAGCTGCAAGCCCCTATGCCGGGGCTCCAATAAGTCTTAGTTTGCCCGCCTCATTCACAGTTTATGCCTGGTGTCGTGACATTATTATTAATAGCACCCTTTTGCTCTCAAACGTGCCCTGGTTAGTAGGCACCTAACTTCTTTCACGCAGCAGTGTTTCTCAATAGAAGTCCTACTGGTATTTGAGTTGAGACAATTCTTCATTATGCAAAACCGTCCCTTCTTTGTAGTTCTCCCGGTCATTGTGATGGCAAAACTGCCTCAACACATTTCCAAATGCCTCCTAGGGAAGCAGCAGCAGATTACTGATTCTCTTTTACTGCCTGAATACAGGCCATATACTTTTCACAGTCTCCCTTACTGGCAGGCTCTAGCTCTCAGAGTATTTTAATGGCATTAGTTCTTACATACTTTTCCTATTTTGTCCAGCTCTCTAGTCACTTCTCTAAAGTAATTTAATGACACTACCGTAGCTGAAAATGTTGACCATCTGATAAAAGACAGTAAAAGAGATGCACATTGCAACAGTGGAGAAGGAAGCTGTCCCCATTCATTTGCATTCATTTAAATGTGACATCTGGACTCAGTGCATTTGCAGATTGTAGATGCTAGTAGTGGATATTGTGGTGCCCTGGCCACATCTCCTCTTGTCTTCAGGGCCAGGGCATTTACACCCCAACTTGCTGGGAATATTGGGCACTGATGGCTCCCAGCTGTGTCCTTCTCTGAGCATTGCCTTCAGCCACAGAGAACCGTCTTGCCCAAGGTAACACCACCTCTTATGGGGAAACTGCCTGGGCCAATGACTGGCTGATGTAGAGAAACAAAAGCCCAGTTCCCTTGCCTCAATTTGGGACAATTCTGAAGGGCCATAGCACCACTGAGGCCTTAGTTGAAATCACATCACAGCACAGCTTCTCCTCTGCCCCACCTGCCTTCCTCACTTTCTTCAAGGGGTATCTGCCACAAGCACCCCCCCATAAACCTTGTGCAGATGAGCACTCCGTCCCCCTGCTTCCAGGGAGTCCATTCTAAAACATTGCTGCTTGTTTCATGAAACAAGAGTAATTTAAACAATTGTACCTCTCCATCCTGCTGCCTATTGCAACCACACTGCCCCTTCATCTGCTTCGAGCCACCAGCCTAATCTTCACTCACTGCTGCATTCTTTTTTTGAGATAAAAAGTTTTTATTGGGGGCTGGTTTTCCTCTGCCAGGAGAACTAGCCTCTAAAAAAAAAAATCTTTTATTGAGACATATTTTACATATTTATGGGATTTATGTGATAATTTGTTACATGCATAGAGTGTGTAATGACTTGATTTGGGAGCATTTCAAGTACTCTCTTCTAGCTACTTTGAAATATACACTACATTGCTGCTAAAAGTTGGCCTGCTTTTTTTTCTTTTCTTTTTTTTTTTTTTTTTGAGACAGAGTCTCATTATGTTGCCTAGGCTGGACTCAAACTTTTGGGCTCAAGAGATCCTCCTGCCTCAGCCTCCCAAGTGAAGCTGAGGCCCACAAGCCTGGCTCACTGCTGCATTCTTTTTATATTTTTTATTTCAGCATATTATGGGGGTACAAATGTTTAAGTTACGTGTGTTGCTTTTCCCTCTTTCCCCTCTGGAGTCAGAGCTTCAAGCATGTCCATCCCCCAGATGGTGTGCTTCGCACTCATTATTCATTCTTATTCTTCAAGGTTTCATCAGAACAGTCATGTTCCATGCATCAGCATCCTTTCCTTCCTCTATACTGAGCTGAAACAACCTCCATCTCCAAAGTTTACTCACTCATGGTTGCTTCCAACAAAATGTTTATGTGTGACGTACATATATACGTGCTTATATTTTTTTTACAAACAGTCCCTTCCCCCGACCTCTTAACAATGGTGTGCCCCAAGTCTCAGTTCTTGGACCTCTTTTCTTTTATGTGTACACTTGCTACCTTGGTGATCTCATTCAGTCTCAGGGATATAAATACCTGCTACAAGATGATGACTCTAGGATTTGCATATCTAGCCAGGACTTCACCCATGAACTCTTGACTTGTAGATCCAGCTGCTTCCTCAACATCTACTTCAAGGTCTAATAGTCTTCTCTAATTTATCATGTCCAAGAGCATGCTCCTGATCTACCAAGTGCCAGCACCTCCCCACCACTATCCACACCACTATCTAAAATATTCTCTTCCCTAGCCACTAACAGGAACTCCATCCTTCCAGTTGTTTATGCCAAAAACTTTAAAGTCACTCTTAATTTCTTTTCTTTCACACCCACAACCATTCCATCATCAAATTGGCCCTCCCTTTAAAATAGATCTAGAGTCTTGCCACTTCTCCCCATCTCTCCTTTCACTGCTCCAGTACAAGACCTCATAATCACTCTGCTGCCAGATCATCACAATTGCCATTAACAAGCCTCCTAACTTCTACCCTTTCTTCCTTCAGTCTATCCTCAACAGGGCGGGGTGACCCTATTAAGGCACAATCAGATCTTGTCACTCCTTGGCTTCAAACCCACCGATGGCTTCCCAGCCCAAAGTAAAAGCCAAAGTCCTTCTATAGGTTTATGAGGGCCTCCACAATCTGATCCATGCCTCTCTGTCATCCTCCCTGATACCCTTCCTCCTTCACTCTGCTCCTACTGCCACCTACTGCTTCTCAAACACACCAGCCAGTGCTGACCAACGCCTTTGTGCTTGCTGTTATCCCAGCTGCCTGTTTTGCTGGCTTCTTCACTTCCTTGAGGTCTTTACTCAAAACTCACCTTCTCAGACAAGCCTATCCTAACCACTATTTAGAACTGCAACTCCCAAACGTTATCCTTCCCTTTCCCTGCTTTATTTTTCTACATCACATTTATTACCAGCTGGCCTACAGTGATTCTTTACTTACACATTTTATATACTATCTGTCTCCTCTGACTAGAATGTAAAGTTTGTGAGGGTAGGGATTTGGGTCGGCTTCTTCACTACACCATGTCCCAGAGTACCCAGGACTCTTGGCACAAAGAATGTCTTCAGATAGAATCGCTGAACTAGGGAGGAGACAACAAAGTACACAAGAAAAGTGACACTTGGGGATTTCATATTCTAGCTTTTCATTCCTGAGCATTAGTCATGTTCTTTTTATGGGTGGTATTCAGAACTTCAGGATGAAAAAGACAGCCCAGGGACATTCCAGCAGCGAGTCAGAGACATGACTGCTTAAGAAATAATATCCTAAAAGAAATAAGAGAACTGGAATTTCATATAGAAGGGAAAAAAATAAAACTGAGAGATGATTTAACATCTTACATTGAAGTTGATGACCAGCTGTTCTCTAGCTCTACTGAAGAGAGAACCAAAGAAAAGAAGTTTAAATCACAGCTTGAAGGATTCAGGATGATATGCAAAAAGAATTCAATCACAAACACCCACCCTGGCTAAATACCAGATGCAATGGATTCATTTTCCTCTGAAAGTTTCCATAGGAGGGTAGATTCCCCTTCAAGTCTGGTCATATTTGATAGCAAGGTAAAAGCTAAAACAAGAATGTGAAATGGCTTCATTACAAACCTTTCCTTCCTCTGACCCCCCTGGTTTGTCTTTCACTGTCTTGTTTGGCTGAAAGTCTCCTGTAAGCCTGGCGTTTTTCCACATATGATAGGATCTCCCACCCCAAGTCACACAGTAGTTAGCATCTGATGCCCAATTCTGACATTTTGCTCAAACACAGCTCAAAACCTCTACCTTTAAAGTGATGTAAGATTCTTCCTCAAGTCTTTCCCTAGCATTCCACTCTCCTACCATGTTTCTCTTAAAAATCTTTGGCAACCTAAAACAGTATACAAGACCCTGGTGTAGTGATACAAAATCTGACCTATTTATATATAGGTGACACAAAAAGTGGTTAAAAATTATAACTGTAAAGTAAGGTATTTGTTTAAGAGGCTTTTCTAATTCTAAAAGCATAACAATCTAAATAATACTGTCGATATTTATAAAATAAGCATTTACCAGGTTTCTACTTCAGGCCAGGCACTTAGGATATGAAGATAAAAGTGTGTCTGTATGTGCCATCTTGTACCTCACAGTCTGCTAGAGGAGCTAGGTGAGAAATACTTGCCATAGGTAAGTATATGGCTCATAAAAGCTAAGCAGCAGCACAAGGAGGGTGTGCTAATCAAATGTGGGGGAATCAGGCAAAATTTCAAAGAGAAAATCCCTACACTGGATCAAACAATTACATTTGCAAGCACTGCGTTAATATTCTTTCACGTGTTTTGTTTGGAAAAGACCTTTCCAATTAATTTGGTCTTCAGAATAAATTAATGCTCCCTGCAGTGTACAATGGTCATGAAAAGATACTACATGGAATTGGTAGCCAGATGTCTAATAAAGTAACATGCAGCTCAAAAATTATAATTGCCAATAAAAAAATTCCACATTTCTGGTCACATTTAGCAAAGATTATTTAACAGATGAGCATTACTACAAGCAGCCTGAATCAACCAACATCCCCATCTGAATATCAACCCAAAAGAGCAATGCTGTACAACAAAACATACACAGTAGATCTTAGTTAAATTTTAGTTGAATTTCATTCTTACATAAATGAATCAACCAATTAAGCACATAATGTATCTGTGTGTTTGATAGATTTTTACAACCCCTCTTTCATCAAAAAGACAGTATAGTTGGAGCTTTCTATTAAACATGGCAGATTTCTAAACTATGGAAAAATAGAGAATGAAAGATTCATATTAATAGTAAGAATTATTATGCTAATTGTGAGTTATTTGTGTTCTGTACTATTTTTTGCTTTCTACTGAATAGTCATTATCTTACTCCATGTTTCTCTTTCAAATCCTTTGGAAAATACAAAATGAAGAAGCTGAATAAGGAGATATGCTTATCTGCATATCTAATATGCATTCTGATGTGTCAAATTAAAGTGACCATTTAAGTCCTGCCCAACTCAAAACCAAGTAGAATTATAAAAGTTTCTTTGGAAGATAATGCAATTGGAAGAAGCTAGGTTATGTTACAATACAAAGTAGACCCCAAAATCTCAGTCACTACACCCAGAAGATTTATTTCTAGCCCACGTCACTGACCAGGGCCCAGGCTTCTTCCTTCTTGCAAATCCACCATTTCAGAGGCTTTCAAGTCCAGCCACACGGACCAGAAGTGAGAATATGTAGAAGGTACATTTGTGAAAGGAACAGATCATTTCTGTTCATATTTCCATTAGCTGGAATTCAGTCACAATTTCCCAACTTAACTTCAAGCAAGGCTAGCAAACATGGTTTTTCTAGGTGCCCAGGAAAAGGAAATGGATTGGTGAGCATCTTTTGACACAAAGCGAAAGAACTTAAAATGCACTTTTTTATCCAAATAATGTTTGATATTACGATTAGTTTCCATAGTCAATCCACCTAAAATGCAACTGAAGAACAATGCTAAAGAAGTAACAACAGCTCAGTGACTTCAGTGTTGTCTCTCTGGCCATTAAATACTCATTAACAGTCATAATTCCATACATTCATTCATCTTTGATTCAGCAAATATTTTGCCTACCTGTGGTAGGCACCATTATAAGCACTAAAAAGACAAATATAAGATCTAGTTATGTCTCTCAGTAGCAATAATGAGACTAATTTTTGTCAGATCAAAATAAGAAGCAGGGCCCTTTCAGGAACCACGTATAGATCAGTGGGGCCAGAACAGAACAGACAGAACTCTTAATCTTTGGAGGACTAAGAAAGGTGGAGGGGAGTACATCTCAGAAGGCCCTCTGTGCTGTGTTTACAGTGATTTGGGCCTTACGTGGGAACCTACTACTGAGTAACACAGGAGTAACAAGACCAGATGAGTGCTTTTGAAAGATCACTCAGATTACCTGCCACATGGCAAATGAACTAGTGGGACACAGAAAGAAGGCTGTAGCCCTTCATGGCTGCCATTGTTTTGCCATAAATGACATTTTGATGTAGTCACTTTGACCTGGACATTGTGACATGGGGTATTTTTGAGGCAGTATAAAAAAGCAAATCATTCTCTTTCCATTTTCAAAATCAAAATCAATTTGTTGTTTTTTTTCCTTCTGATTATATACACATTGTGAATATTCTGAAAACACATGGAGGTATAAAGGAAAAGTAAACAACACCTATAATCCAATACCTGGTGAAAACTGCTGTTAGCATATTCAGTGTATATGTTTCTACAACTTTTTCCATGCATACTTTGTCTAATAGAAATGTGACAAAACCATAAATACAGGTATAATTTCCTTCCTTTGTTTAGCGATACATTCTGAACATTTTTCCAAAGCAATATGTATAGTTTGTGTCTTAGTCCATTTTGTGTTGCCATAAAATACCTAAGACTAAGCTAAGGTTTATTTAGCTCATGATTTTTTTTTTTGAGACAGAGTCTCACTCTGTTGCCCAGGCTAGAGTGCCATGGTGTCAGCCTAGCTCACAGCAACCTCAAACTCCTGGGCTCAAGCGATCCTCCTGCCTCAGCCTCCAGAGTAGCTGGGACTACAGGCATGTGCCACCATGCCCGGCTAATTTTTTCTATATGTTTTTAGTTGGCCAGTCAATTTCTTTCTATTTTTTTAGTAGAGACTGGATCTCGCTCTTGCTCAGGCTGGTTTCGAACTCCTGACCTTGAGCGATCCTCCCACCTCGGCCTCCCAGAGTGCTAGGATTACAGGTGTGAGCCACCGTGCCCGGCCTAGCTCATGATTTTTCAGGCTAAGAAGTTCAAGGGCATGTCTATGGCTCCTGGTGAGGACTTTTGTGCTGCATCGCAACATGGTGGGGAAGGTTAAAGGGGAAGTGGATATGTGTAAAGAAAGGAAAACCTCAGGGACATCCTGGCTTTATAACAACCCACTCTTGAGGAAGCTGATCCATTCTTACAAGAACTAATCAAGCCTTGAAAGAGTGAGAACTTGCCACTACCAGAACATCAACATATTCACAAGGTATCCGCCCCCATAAGCCAAACACCTCCTACTAGGCCCCACTTCCCAACACCACCACACTGGAGATCAAATTTTAACATGAGTTTTGGTGGGGACAAAAAAAAACCATCCAAATCATAGCATTCCACTCCTGGCTCCCCAAAACTCATGTCCTTCTCACATATAACATACAATCATTCCATCCCAATAGTCCCAAAAGTCTTAACTTGTTCCAGCACCAACTTAAAAATCCAAAATCTCATGTGAGACTCAAGGCAAGTTCCTTCCAGCTATGAGCCTATAAGATCAAAAACAAGTTATTTACTTCTAAGATACAAGGTTGTACAGGCACGGGGCAAACATTCCCATTCCAAAAAGGAGAAATTGGACAAAAGTAAGAAGTAACAGGCACACACATGTCTGAAACCCAGCAGGGTAGACATTAAATCTTAAAGTTCCAAAATAATCTCCTTTGACTTCATGTCCTGCATCCTAGGCATACTGGTGTGAGGGGTGGGCCCACAAGGTCACCAGAAGCCCCACCCCCATAGCTTTCCTGGGCATAGCCTACATGGCTGCTCTCACAGTTTGGAGTCAAATGTTTGTGGCTTTGCCAGGCTGAGGAGGAATACTGCCAATGGTGGCTCCATAGTTTTGGAATCCCTGCAGCATCCCCACTCCCATGGCTCCACTGGGCATTGCCCTGGTAGGGATTCTCTCTGGTGACTACTGCACCCGTGTAGCAGTTTTCTGCCTATGATTCCAGGATTTCCAATACATCCTCTGAAATCCAGGTGGCAGCTGCCAAACCTCCACTGCTCTTGCATTTTAGGGGCTTGAAGGCATTAACACCATGTGAAAGGCATTAAGGCTTACTGCTTGCATTCTGGGAGTGGCTGCCTGAGTAGTAACTGGGGCCCTTTGAGCCCAGGCTGGGATGCAGGGAGCAGCGTTCTGAGGTGGCTCAGTAGAGCAGCACCCTGGACCTGTCCCCTGAAGCCATTCAGTCCTCCTAAGCCTCGGAGCCTGTGATGGGAGGGGCAGCCTTCAAGACCCATGAAATGCCTTCAGAGCTTTTTCCCCATTGTTCTGACTATTAGCACCTGACTCCCTTTTGTCTGTGGTAATCCTTTTAGCAAGCAGTCCCTGGGCTGCATCCTCAGATTCTTCTCCTGAAAACACTCTTTCATTCTCTACCATATGGCCAGGTTGAGAATTTTTCAAATTTTAATGCTTTGCTTTCCCTTTTAATAACAAATTTCACCCTTATATCATTCCTTTGCTACCATAACTAAGCATAAGCTATTAAAAGTAGCCACACCACTTCTTGAGTGCTTTGCTGCTTAGAAATTTCTTCCTCCAGATACCCTAGGTCATTGCCCTTAAGTTTAGCCTTCCACAAAAACCTAGGACATGGACACAATGCAGCCAAGTTCTTTGCTATGCTATAACATGGGTGACCTTTACTCTAGTTCCCAGTGAGTTCCTCCTCATTTCCATCTGAGACCTGGTAGTCAGAAAGGACTTTACTGTCCATATTTCCATTAGCATTTTAGTTACAATCACTTAGCCAATCTCTAAGAAGTTCCAAGCTTTCCCTCATGTTCTTACCTTCTTCTGAGCCCTGCAAACTCTGAGCCCTCCAAACTCCAACCTCTGCCCATCACCCAGTTCCAAAGCTGCTTCCACATTTTCAGGTACCTTTACATCAATACCCCACTCGAGGTACCAATTTCTTGTCTTAGTCTGTTTTCTGTTGCTTATAACAGAATACCTGAAACTTGATAACTTATACAGAAAAGAAATTTATTTCTCACCCCAGCCTCGTTTCCCTTGAAATGTTCCCCCTCTACCATCCCCACATGCCTTTTCCCACAGCTGTTTCCTCATTTTGAATCCCCAGGAAATGGAGGCAAAAAGATGTTATAATGAGGAGGTCTGGCCTCAAAAGTTTGGATTGACTCAAGGGCTTCCAAAGATGCCCTGTGGTGGAAAGGAGAGATGACCATATTTTGTCTTTGCTGAGGATGCAGCAGCAGCCAGAATCAAATTTCTTTGTAACCAGATTTTTTAAAAACATTGACCACTGTGGTGACCTTATACATTAGAATAGTCTACACATACCTGGAGTTGACATGGTGTTTGTACACCTAAAGCCTTCTTTTGCCAGAGATCCTGGAGGACATTGGGGCTATTTGTATCCAGGGAGCTGAAATTCTAATATAAAACTTGCTTAAAACATGCACACACATATATAATTAAGACATCTGGTTACCTTATGTTGAAAATATGACTGATTCTTTCAGGCTAAAAGTATTCATTTAAATATGGTCTGTACTAAGGTATCATTTTTAGCACAAAAATCATAATCCATTCTTAAAAGGTAGTAAATGAAAATTTGTGAAAAATAACGGTCTTGTCTCAAAAAGCAAACATTACATATAACCACCAATAATATTACATATTAGATGTTGGAAAAACTCATGAAAAGATCATTTTCTCATGGAAGTTGTATTTAGCCCATCCTATCTCTAGGAAAATGACTTAAGAGTGAGGTAATACCTTAGGTAAACAATTTAGGAATTTAGGAAATCTATCCAAATTGTTCAAAGTGCTTTGCAGACGTGAGCTAATTCAGCCTTGTAAATAAGTTTGTGTAATTGGATTCATGTCTACTGTTCCCTTTTGAAACTGTCTCATGGGTGGCAGTTTGTTGAGGAAAAGGTGTTTGCGGATAACACAGGCCCATCCCCAACCTCAAGGCATCTTTGGAGGTCCTTGAGTCCATCCTGCCAGATCTCCTACTTATAACATCTTCCTGCCTCCATCTCCTGGGGCTTCAAAATGAGGAAACAGCTGTGGGAGAAAGGCGTGTGGGAGAAAACACCTCAAGGGAAAGGAGGCTGGTGATTGTTATGTTTCCTTTAAAAACATCCCGAGACCACACAAATTTTGGCAATTTCCACGTTTACCTTCTTGGAACTTCAGAGCTTCTGGGTAACAGCAGGCATTAAGTTGAATGGAGGTGGTCACTTCAGCTCCGTCCTTGTGGAATAACTGCCAATTTATTCTTACAGCATCCCTCTTTGATGATGATTGATCACCCCTGTGGTGGGTGGTGCTTCCCCTTCAGGACTGAGGCATTCATCCTCCCAGCTGCTGGAAGTATTGGCTGGTGCTGGCTCACTGCTCAGTCCCTCTCTGGGAACTACCCTCAGTCAAAGGTAGCTTTGTCATCCAAAGCCATTCCCCGTTCCTGGGTGCAGCCTGCATTCAATGGCTGGCCAATGAGGGTTAAATACAAGGTGCAGCCCCCTTCATGCCAATTTAAGGCAGCTCTGAAGGGCAAACCCAGCACTAGATTTCCCCGTGGGATTGGCTGAGGGGTCTGCATCACAGTTCAACTCCTTCCGAGCCCTGCTTCCTTTAGCTCCCCCGCCACAG
This sequence comes from Lepilemur ruficaudatus, assembly GCA_963574885.1. Taxonomy (NCBI): domain Eukaryota; kingdom Metazoa; phylum Chordata; class Mammalia; order Primates; family Lepilemuridae; genus Lepilemur; species Lepilemur ruficaudatus. Next base: position 5,881 of record CAUYRT010031817.1, on the reverse strand, counting down.
GTGTGTCTCCCTAGAGAGGTGCTTCCTGTACACTAATCTCCATCTCACATTTTGTTTCTAGGGAACCCAGCCTAAGATGCACCCATTTGAAGTATAAGGCAGCATCTGAAGGAGTCAGCCTTACCTTATTTCATTCTTTAAAATTTTTATTACCTATAATTAAGTCACTCCTGAGTGGAGTACTGACTAGCCTTGCCCTTTGATTATAGCAGCCAAGGCTATGATTTAGTTTAGGGAAAGCAACAAGGCCAGTAGGTTTGGAATAGAACACAAAGAATTGTTCATGTATTAACTCCTGAGGTAATTAATGTCAAATGAGACTTGAAGAAGAAAGAAGGGAAAATCATAGATTGATAGATATCAAAAAATGCATATTGTGTACCTACAGTATAAGCATTGGAGGGGAACCAATGAGAAAAAAACAATATGGCCCCTCCCACATGGAGTCCACAGTCTAGCTGGAAAAACAAACAAATAAGCTATTAAAGAAAGAAAGAAAGCATTGCAAACTGTAATGAGGGAGATACAGGGTGTCATGATAGTACCTAGCAGGAACACATAGCTCTGTCAAGTATAGGGTTGGGGCAGGAAAGAGAAGATAGAAGTATATAAATAAACAAGAAATGGACAGGGAAAAAGAGGACTTTAAGAAAGTTAATCCAACAAAATAATAATCTGCAAGGCAAAAGAATGAATTTGCAGGAAGATATTCTATTTATAATGCTGGAAATTTGGAAACAACCCAAAGGCTCAACAATAGGGGAATGATAATAATAGAACATTACAAAGTCATTAAAATGAAAATAATAAAGATTACATCCGTTTGTGGAAATGTGATGTGAAATAATACTAAATGAGAAAAGCGGAAATGGTACACATTCACTGGATTATAACTATATGAAAATATGAGTCTTTATAAACAATGACTTAGAAAACTATGCGTGGATGTGGATAGATAGGAATACTCCTACACTGCCAGTGGGACTGCAAACTAGTGCAACCTCTGTGGAAAGCAATATGGAGATACCTTAAAGAGATACAAGTAGAACTACCATTTGATCCAGTGACATTGTGATGAAGGGGGCTTTGGTACCACGAGGCAGGGCTGGAAGTCCCAGCTTCCCACTTGATCTCTGATGCTGTGCCAGCAGTGGGGAGAGGTACCGCAGCTGGGTAACGGTGGATGTTTGAACTGCGGTGTCTCCCTGGTGTGATTCCATCCTGCGTGGCTGTTCTTTGGAGCAGTAGTCGTGTATCTCCGTCCACCTTCTCTCCTACCTAAGAGTGTGCCACCACCCCATGGACATGAGCCCCCTGAGGCCCCAGAGCTATCTTTTTGGTTTTGAACTAAAGGCTGACAAAGATTATCACTTTCAGGTGGCCAATGATGAAAATGAGCACAAGTTATCTTTAAGAACGGTCAGTTTAGGGGCTGGTGCAAAGGATGAATTGCACATGTTGAGGCAGAGGCAATGAATTATGAAGGCAGTCCAATTAAAGTAACACTGGCAACCTTGAAAATGTCTGTACAGCCAATGGTTTCCCTTGGGGGCTTTGAAATAACACCACTGGTGGTCTTACGGTTGCAGTGTGGTTCAGGGCCTGTGCATATTAGCGGGCAGCACGGAGTAGCTGTGGAAGAAGATGCAGTCAGAAGATGAAGAGGAGGAGGATGTGAAACTCTTAAGTAAATCTGGAAAGCAATCTGTCCCTGGAGGTGTAGCAACGTTCCACAGAAAAAAGTAAAACTTGCTGCTGATGAAGATGATGATGATGATTTTGATGATGAGGATACCGAAGTAAAAGCTCCAGTGAAGAAATCCATATGAGATACTCCAGCCAAAAATGCAGAAATCAAACCAGAATGGAAAAGACTCAAAACCATCAACACCAAGATCAAAGGGTCAAGAATCCTTCAAAAAGTATGAAAAACTCCTAAAACACCAAAAGGACCTAGTTCTGTAGAAGATACTAAGGCAAAAATGCAAGCAAGCATAGAAAAGGCTGGTTCTCTTCCCAAAGTGGAATCGAAGTGCATCAAGTATGTGAAGAATTGCTTTCAGATGACAGACCAGGAGGCTATTCAAGATCTCTGGCAGTGGAGGAAGTCTCTTTAAGAAAATAGTTTAAACAGTTTGTTAAAATTTTCTGTCTTATTTTGTTTCTGTAACAGTTGGTATCTGGCTGTCCTTTTTACAACGCAGAGTGAGAACTTTCCTTACCGTGTGTTTGATGAATGTTGTCCAGGTTCCATTGCCAAGAATGTGTTGTGCAAAATGCCTGTTTAGTTTTTAAAGATGGAACTCCACCCTTGCTTGGTTTTAAGTATGTATGGAATGTTATGATAGGACACAGTAGTAGGAGTGGTCAGACATGGAAATGGTGGGGAGACAAAATTATACATGTGAAATAAACCCAGTATTTTAATGAAGTAAAAAAAAAATAAACTGTTGTGTCTGAACTCCCCCCACTTGGCCTTTGCTGGCAGGTGTGGGGGTGGGCACTCTTTTTGTGTGTGTTTCTTGCCAGGAGTAGACAGATTATTGTCTAAAAGTTTTCTGTCTTTCCAGGATGTCCTTTGCTTGGTTAGAGACGTTTTTGGGAGTTTTTGCCTTGTGAAGTTTCCTGGTTGCTGGCTTTTCCAGCATCCAGCCCGGTATACACCAGGAAAAAACAAAACCCAGGGAACTCACCACTATGTTGTTCTTTGGGTCTTGAGATCCCTAGCCAGTCTACCTTCTTCTTTCTGTCTTTCAGAATCTTCTTATGTTCATTTTTTATATAACCTCCAGGGTTGTAGCTATATTTAGCAGGAGGAATCAGAAGTGCATCTACCTCATCTTGTCCTAGAACTGGAAGCCAGTTTGATAAGTACTTAAGATGTTCAACATAGACTTAACATATGACCCAGCAATTCCATTCCTAGGTATCTACCCAAGAAAAACAACAGCATATATCCACACAAGGACTTGTCTAAGAATTCATAGCAGTATTATTCACAATAGCCATAAAGTGGAAACAACCCAAATATCCATCAATTGTGAATTGGTGAACAAAATAGTGTATCCATGCAATAGAATATTATTCAGCAATAAAAGGAATGAAATACTGATACATGCTACAACATGGATGAAGCTGAAACACATTATGCTAAGTGAAAGAAGACAGACTCAAGAGGCCACATATGTCATGAATACAGTTACGTGAAATGTCCACGATAGGTACATCTACAGAGACAGAATGATTGCCTAGGGCTGGGGGTTGGAACGGGGTAAGAGTACAAATAAGCATAAGATTTCTTTTTCGGTTGATGAAAATGTTCTAAAATTAGATTGCGGTGATAGTTTTACAACTGTATAAATATACTACATTATATTATCTTCATCGTGAATATTTCCCTATCTCTAAAAGATAAAGGCACAGCCAGGTGTGGTGGCTCATGCCTGTAATCCTGGCACTCTGGGAGGCTGAGGCGGGAGGATCGCTCAAGGTCAGGAGTTCGAAACCAGCCTGAGCAAGAGTGAGAACCCGTCTCTACTAAAAATAGAAAGTAATTAATTGGACAACTAAAAATATACAGAAAAAATTAGCCGGGCATGGTGGCACATGCCTGTAGGCCGAGCTACTCGGGAGGCTGAGGCAGGAGGATCACTTGAGCCCAGGAGTTTGAGGTTGCTGTGAGCTAGGCTGACACACGGCACTCTAGCCTGGGCAACAGAGTGAGACTCTGTCTCAAAATAAATAAATAAATAAATAAAAAATAAAAATAATAAAAGATAAAGGCTCTTAAAAAACGACCACAGTATCATTATTGTTTCTGAAAAATTTGCAATAATTTCTTTTTTTATTGCAAAATATTATGGGAGTACAAATGTTTTTGGTTACATGGATTATTATTTTTTTAATTTAAAATAGGGGTGGGGGTGTGAGTAGGGGTGCTCGGTTGTCCGTCCCCCCCTTTTTGTTGTTGAGACAGAGTCCCACTCCTTTGCCCTCGGTACAGTGCAGCGGCGTCATTGTAGCTCCCTGCAACCTGCAACTCCTGGGCTCAAAGGATCCTTCTGCCTCAGCCTCCCAGGTAGCTGGGACTACAGGCCCCCTGAAACGCACAGCTGTTTTTTTTCCCCTCCCTTCCTTTTTGGTAGAGACGCGGCCTCGCTTTTGCTCAGGCTAGGTCCTTGGGGACTTTATAACCGGGAACCGCGGCAACGCTGATTGGCTTCTCTAGAAACCGGACGCCCAATGGGAGTGTGAACTGGGGCAGCGTCAGCAGTATCCAGGAAGAAGGACTTGACACGGGCTGGGACAGGGAGAAGAGAAATTCCGGGGAGAGGAGGAATGCCCAACGCTGAGCTTCCCGGCCCGGGACACCGCCCTCGGGACTGACACTCTGAGAGCAACGCCCGGAACCTGGAAGTTTCCCCTGACCCGTCTCCTCCTGCACCGAGCGACGTTTGTCACGCTGTCTCCCTGAGCCCTGGCCCTGGAGCTGTCTGAGGAAACCAGGGACAGACTCCCAGGCTGGCCCAGCCCCTGCCCCTTCACTTCCCGCCCCGGAATCCCTGTCCCTGGACTGGACTCCCTGCCTCCTACTCCTTTCCTCTGCCCCTGGACTCCTCTAGAAGAAAACTCACCCCAGGGAACTTGATGCCAGAGTGAGCTCGCCTGGGACTGGACGTGTAGACACAGGGGTTTTCTCTTTAAACCTGGAGAAGTGATGTCTAAATGCACCATAGAGAGACTCTCATAGAGTTTCCTTTGTTTATTGACTAGGGTGGGCAACACAGTCTTGGGAACCCCTGGAAGATCAGGAATCTAGGGTGTAAAAGAAGTGAGTTTGGCCCCTCGATATATAAATGTGTCTAAACGCGTTGCGATTAGACTCACAGCGCTCCCAAGTTTTACTCTCCCAGAGGATGTGTCTTGGACTCTTGAGTTGTTGTATTTTAAAATTATCTTCGTTCCACAGCCCTGAGTCTGTGTGTGTGAGTCGAGCACATCCCCTCATATAAAGAAGAAGCACAGTTTGTTACTGTCTGTTTCAACCAGGAGTTGTAGGACTTTAATCACTTCAAAGCCGCACGTGCTCAGTCAGAACGCCCTTCACCAGTGCTCACGCCTTGCCTGTTTTTATGAATTATTCACATCTAAGCATATTTTGGGGGGGACACTAGGTATTTTTTTAATCTGATTAATTTAAGGAGGCAATTAGCTTTTAGGCAGCCTCACAAATGTATTAATTACCAAATGCAAAGAACACCCTGCTGGGCTCTGTAGATATGCGCATTAAAAATCTATAAAATATCGTGTTTAAATCTGGGAATTCCACTGCTTTAGAACTCTTTCCCTCTGCTCCTGTTCCTCAGTTCCTGCTTCTCCAGCCCTTCCCTCTGTCCCTCTCATCCCTCAGGCCACTTCTCCCCTTAGTCCCACCACCTCTCACTCCTGACCTGTGGCACTAGCACTGTTCCCTCACCTGCTATCCACTATGTCCTGCCCACAGTGGTCAGCCGTCCTGCTAATGAGAGTCAGAGTCCTGTTAATTCTTCACTGCAAATGCTCCGATGGCTCTGTCTCACTCTCGCGAAGCCTCTGGAACGTAAGGCACATGGGCACAGGGGCTTTGGGCTGTTTTGGTCAAAGTTGTAACCCCAGTATGTAAAGACGTACTGGTACATAGTAGGCACTAAATTAATCTTTGTTGAATGAATAAATGAAATCTCATTGTCTTAAAATTTTGTTTACTCACATAAAAATCATAAACAGAAAAAAGTTAGGAAAGATTTTATTTTATGCAACTATTAACATATCAGTTCATAAATTCATTCCAGTGGAAAAAATGTTATGTGCTTGTCTGTTGAGCCTGTGTATTGATTTTCTA
>CAUYRT010031816.1:0-28457 GCA_963574885.1 Lepilemur ruficaudatus | reverse complement strand
GCAAAGGGCATGAACAGAAACTTTTCATAAGAAGACAGAATAATGGCCAACAAACATATGAAAAAATGCTCAACATCTCTAATCATCAGGGAAATGCAAATCAAAACCACAATGAGATATCACTTATCTCCAGTGAGAATGGCCTTTATTAAAAAGTTCCAAAACAATAATGTTGACGTGGATGCGGAGAGATAGGAGCACTCATATACTGCTGGTGGGACTGCAAACTAGTGCAACCCCTGTGGAAAGCAATATGGAGATAGCTTAAAGAGATACAAGTAGATCTACCATTTGACCCAGCAATCCCATTAGTGGGCATATAACCAAAAGAACAAAAGACACTCTATAAAAAAGACATCTGCACTCGAATGTTTATTGCAGCAAAATTCACAATTGCAAAGATGTGGAAACAACCCAAGTGCCCATCAGTACATGAGTGGATTAATAAAATGTGGTATATGTATACTGTGGAGTTCGATTCAGCTACCAGAAGCACGGGATGGCTCGAGCTGGACCCTATTCTACTAAGTGAAGTATCCCAGGAATGGAAAAACAAGCACCACATGTACTCACCAGCCAATTGGTATTAGCTGATCAACACCTAAGTGTACATATAGGAATAATATTTATCGAGTGTCGGGCAGACGGGAGGGGGGAGGAGGGGATGGGTATATACATACATAATGAGTGCGATGCGCACCATCTGGGTGATGGACATGCTTGAAGCTCTGACTCCGTGGGGGAAGGGGGGGAGAAGGCAACACATGTAACTTAAACATTTGTACCCCCATAATATGTTAAAATAAAACAAAACAGAAAAACAAACAAAAAAAACAGATGAAAAATCTGAACAGACACTTCACGAAAGAAGTTATACAGATGTGAAATAAGTATATGAAAGATGTTCAATGTCATTTGTCATTAGGGAACTGCAAATTACAACAACAATGTGGTACCTCTACATAACTATAAAAATAGTTACAATCTAAAAACGAATAATACTACATGCTGATGAAGATGTGGAATAACAAGAACTTTCATTCATTGCTTTTGAGAATGTAAAAAGGCACAAATACTTTGGAAGACAATGTGACAGTTTCTCAAAAAGTTAACCTAGTTTTGCAAAGTTAAACATATATGACTCTTATTTGAAAACTTACGCTCACACAAAAGCATGCACATGAAATTATATATCAGCTGTATTCCTCATAACCAGAAACTGGAAACAACCAAGATGCCTTTCAGTAGATGAATGGGTAGCTAAACCGTAGCATATCCATATGTTAAAATTTATTTACATTTATTATAAAAAGAAATTAGCCATCAGGCTATGAAAAGACCTGGTTGTACCTTAAATATATATTACTAAATAGAAGAAGCCAATATGGAAGGGTGCAAAAAAAGGTTGATCTCAATTACATGAAATTCTGGAAAAGGTAAAACCATAGAGAATAAAAAGATTGGTGATTGTCAGGGATTTGGAGGATGGAAGGAGAGTTAAATAACTGTAGCATAGGGGATTTTTGAGGTGGTAAAAATATTCTGTATGATACTTTAAGGGTAGATGCATAACATTATGCATTTGTAAAAGCCCATAAAACTTCACAGCACAAAGCGTAAACCTCAATGTATGCAAATTTTAAACAACCATTTTGGGAGTCAGGTTATACCAAGAAGGAATGCATACTGTGACAATAGAATCTAACTGTATTATAAGTGTATGGAACAATATTAGTGAAGGGATTGGGAGGAATGGTGCTGACCAAAGTAACTTTGGAAATGAATACAGTCTGTAGGATTAAAGGCAAAATGAACTGCACATAAGGACAGTACTTTCATTGATAAAGTTGTTTCCCTTCCTCTGGAGGTACAGGTTAGCAATTTGGTACTGCTATACATGTATGCTGGAATTGAGCAATTAAGTAAATGAATGGCAGAGGGAGGGCCAGATTTATCACTGATTGAGTGGGAGGTTATAGATAAGCAAGAGGAAGAGGAGTTGGAGACATTAGTTTGAACTCATGCTCAGGTTAATATACATGCAATTTTTCATATATTAAATATTTATAGATATGTGTATATACACATTAGTACACATGTATATCTCCTTGTTCTGTCATCTGAGAGGGCCTAGAAGTGGTGAATTACCAGTAGCAATGAGCAGTCAGATTTAAGTTTCTAAAGCCATTCTCTAATAAATTAACCAAGGGTCCTTAGAGAAATGATTCTAGGACCAAGACAAGAAATATACACAATAAGCCAAAGCATCTTGTAGTTCCAGAAAGGTATTAAGTAACAAAAAATACCCCTACATTGATGGGGATATGTCAAAGGGACGAAGGAGCCAACTGAAGGAGCTCCCAATGACCAAGGTTGATCAATTTGAGTAACAAAATGAAGTAGTATTATATTATAACCTGAAGTATTAAATAAATTTCCATGAGTTGTTATTGATATAAATAAATAATTGAATAAATAAATGGAGGAGGGAAGAGACAAATATCCCTTGCAGAAGAATTCCAAATAATTTATGTAGGTACTCCCATCTTGAAGAGGGGGAGCATAAATCTCCATTCCTTAAGTGTGGAATAGAAGTCACTGTGCATAGTGATTACGTTTCAAAGAGTACAGTATGGAAAAGGGAAAAAATAATAATTTTATGGTGGAGAAACCTAACAACCACTACCTCAGCCAGGTGATCAAAGTCAATATCAGTGATGAGTCATGTTGATAGAAGGTATCCCTGCAATATCAGCAGTGATAAGTCATTTGATAGCATGTATCCCTGATATGATGAAAATGGCACTTTACCTCTGTAATCTTCTGCCCCAAACACATAACCTCAATCTAACCATGAGGAAAGCATCCAACAAATCCTAACATATGGGCATTATTCAAAGTACTTAACCAGTAGTCCTAAAAATTGTCAAGGTCATCGAAAAAAAAAAAAAGGAAAATCTGAGAAATTGTCATAGCCAATAGTATTCTCAGGAGATATAACATTAAATATAATGTGGTATCCTGAATGGGATACCAAAACAACAATAACACAAAGGACATTAGGTAAAAACTAAGGAAATCTGGATAAACTATGAACTTTAGGTAATAATAATGTATCAATATTGGTTCATTAATTATAACAAATGTACCATACTTATGTAAGATAATAATAAGGGAAACTGGGTTGGGGGCACCTGGGAACTCTCTACTATTGTCTCAATATTTCTGTAAATCTATAAATGTTCTAAAACTAAAGCCTATTTATCCAAATAATGAGCTAAACAAATAAATTAAAATCTCCTCCATGATTAAAATTCTCTCAACTTTTCCCTTCCCCTCTGCTTTTACAATATAACCTTCAAGCCCCTAAGCCTCATACTCTAGTCATGGGAGAAAATTCTATATTGGTGGCTGTGTTTCTGCACATCTTGGAAGGTAAGGCACTAACTGACCTTTTGTTCCTGATTGTATTTTCAAGGATGTTTATATAGTGAATAGCCTTTGAAGATACAGATAGTGTTTTTTTTCCCAGAGGAAAGGGAAGATTTGCTTACTCTCCAGTCTAATAAAGATAATGTCTAATGTGTCCCTCCAGGGCAGGGTCAGGTAGGTCTGCTTAAAGTCCATTATAAAAGATTCAGATTCCATAATCATGATGTTACCCAGCTGTAACGTTAACCCCATGTATGCACAGTATCCATGTGAGTCACTCCATGTCACCACCATGGGATCATCGGGGGAGGTATGAGATAAACTGGAAAAACCTTGAAGTTCATGCTTCTTGCTGTACCACTAGTAATAACTTCCTTTGTCTTTGACCCACGACTCATCTGTAAGATTACAGCAGGAAAACTTGTAAGTAGGATAAAATCTCAGACACAGCACAGTTCCTGACACCATGGTCTTGACGGTCAAGGCCATGCCCTGCTTCCAGCTGAATATCCTGCCATTTTTTTGATATACTTTGCTCCAGCCACATTTACTTGCATTTACTTGAATGACTTGCAGAGGTTCAGCCAAGGGTTCCCTTTCCTATTAATCTCTCTCTTCTTTTCCTAACCCTTTCTGAGGGCACCTTGCCCCAAAATGAGTCCCAGCGCTTCAGCTATGCCCACCTCCCTCCCTAGGTGCTCTGTGTGGTACTTAGTGATCTCCTCCTCTGTTTCTCCAACTAGTTTGTAGACCTGTGAGAAAGGACTCACCTTCCTTAGCAAGACCTGCATAGTCCCTAGCATGTAGTAAGCACACACACAGGAAATATTTGTTGAATGGGTGAAAGGAAAGTGGAACTTTTTAACATAATTTATCTCAATCCATGCTCCATGCTCCATGCTATGAGGCACACATGTGGATAGTAGTGATATTCACCAAAAAACTAGCAGAACTGCAAGCTCAGTAACTGACCCAGTCCCCTAAGTTCTGGGAGTTCCAAGTCATTATTTCCTCTGAAGGAATCCAAATTTTACTGAATGATTCCCATCCCCACTCTAGCCCCTTAACATCCTGATAATACAGTTCCTGTGATTCCTCTTGCTTCAGAAGATAGCTACTTATATCACATATGTTAAATTTTGTCATATCTCTGGAGTGGTGTTGGGGATATATATATTGCACAATGAACAAGTTTTCACCTTTTCCTTTTCTCTATCCTTCAGTGGGAACAAATAAACCCCACTACCCCAACCGGTTTTTAAATATATTTACTCATGCATTTTTTATTTATCATTTTATTAACATTTGTTTGTTGTCTACACTTTTCCCTTTTCTTGTCAGTCAGTTAGGAAGCCTTCACACATGTGAGAACTTCTTATCTGATGAGAGGGTTCCCATTCAACATAGCTCCTCACACTAGTCTTCTTAGTCTGATGGCTAGAATTCACAGTGAATTCACAACTTCTCCTCTTTCCATGTGCACCTCATTTCATCTGTCAACTTGAAATCTACATTGTCTTTTTTTTCCCACTTTTTTTTTTTTAGCGAAGTATAAGCTACTTACAAAAATTGCATACCCATTGCTCACTGGATTATTACAGAGTGAATACATTAATGTAACAACCCCTTATGTTAAGAAAAAGCATTTCCAAAACCACAGAATCCTCTCATGTTCGTTTACTGTCACTATTTCCTTTTTTACCCCAAAAGAAACTGCTATTATGTCTTATAATACCACTGTTTACTTTTTTCTGTTTTTTGAACTATGTATAAATGGAACCACACAGTGTGTATTATTCATATTTGGCTTTTTTTTCACTAAATTTTTTGTTTTGAGATGCATTCTATACAGCTGCAGATCATTCATTTTAATTGCTGCACAGTATTTCATATTATTAATACACCCCAATTTAATTTATCCATTCTATTCTTGATGGACATGTAGATTGGTTTCAGTCTTTGGCTTTAACAAATAGCATTGCTCTGAACATTTGTGTACAAGTCTTTTAGTGTACATGTACGTGGATATTTGTTAAATGTAAGCCTTGGAGTGACATTGCTATTCACAATATATGCATATTTTTAACTGGAGAAATTACTGCCAATTTTTCTAAAATGCTTGAGTCAACTTATACTCCTGCCAGCAGTTTATGAGAGTTCTCTTAGCTATACATAAATTTGTTATTTGTATTTTTATTTTTAGCAACTCTGGTGAGTGTGAAGTGGTATCTCATTATGGTTTAATTTGCATTTCTCTGATGACTAATAAGGTTGAGCACCTCTTCATGTGTGTGTTGGCTATTTTGATATCCTCCTTTGGATAGTGCTTGTTTGAATTCTCTTGCCCATTTTTCTCTTGCATTTTCTGTTTTTTTTTAAAATTACTTTTGTATTTTTATATATTCTGGATAAGAAGAGTATTCCTGTTATCAATTGCTATGCAACAAACTACTCGAAATGTAGAAACATAAAACAGAAACCAATTTATTATAGTCACATATTTTGTGGGTCAGAAATTTGGGTAAGGCACAGGAAGGATAACTTATCTCCATCACCCAATACCCAATCCCTCAGCTGGGAACACTTGAATGGATGAGAGTGTCTTGAATGTCTGGAATTATCTGAAGTCTTCTTCACTCACTTCTTCATGTCTGTCATGAGCGGTGGGATGACTAAAAGTTTGACTTGGCTGACTGTTAGCCAGAGCACTTACACGTGGCCTTTTCATGTGATTTGGCCTTCCTCACAACAGAGCTACTTTAGATTGTTGGATTTCTTACATTGTGTCCTTGGGCATCAAGAATGAATATTCCAGCAGCACAAAGCAGGAGCTTGAATTGCCTCGTATGACCTAACCTTAGAAATAACGCAGCATCACCTCCGTTTTACTCTACTAAGCAAAGCAATCTCTAGCTTACTCAGATTCACAGGGAGGGGAGTTAGATCCTATTGATGGGAGGAGTGTCAAAGGACTTGCTGCCTTGTTTTAAAACCACCATAATGCACTCTCTGGCCATACATTATTTACATTCCTTCCACAGGCAAAACACATTGTGTCTCTTCCATGACCCCTCATCCCCCACCCTACTATGATGCAGTAGGATATACCCATCCTTGCTATGGCATCAGGTCTAGTATCTTGTCATCTAATTTAGCTCCAGATGTGAATGACACTATTTGTGTTCAATTTCTTCAGTATTGTTCTTCCTGATATGAAGGCCTGTGAACTAAAGTGACAAGTTATCTACCCTACATGATACAATGATAGGACAGGCATAGGATATCCACAATAGACATTCCTATTCAAAAAGGAGGAAAATGGCAGGCACATAAGTTTTATTGCTCCATAGCAATTCTCAAGCCAGGTGGGCACATGTTGCCAGATTTTTGATTAAGGACAAGTCCAATTTCCTAGGAGTAATTTTCCTTGTCTCTTAGCTCTGCCATCTTTACTCTGTTCTGTTTTCTGAGTCTTCTTTTTTATTATAAAAAGTAGCCTGTGTTTGTAGCTCAATAGTTTTTTCAGGCTGCTTCCAATTGTGGAATTTGGGGGCAGGGTCCAAAGATCTCCTTTTATTTTATATTTTTTCTATCCCTTTCAGTGCATGCTGGTATAATTCCTTTAAAAGTTTTGCACAGTTTTATGTAACAGTTTATAATCAACTCCATTGGACAAATGTTAAACCCACAAATCTCTTCAAGAGATAACCCCTTCCTTAACTTGGGGTCTTGGTAAGACAGTCATGGCATGACAATGTCCTCAAAATTCTGAGAAATCCTCCTTCAATGCCTTAAGATGGTTAGAAAGCATTTTTTTTTCTGTCTGAGAAGGTCAATGAAGCTCCATCTTAAATTTTCCAATATCTTAAGAAAGAGATTTTTATAGTCACACCTTTGGCTTCATCTTTATCCTGAGACTGTTTTCCTGATAACACACTGGATTACTTTGAGAACCCATTAGTGCCTAGAAAGACTTTCCTGGATCCTGTTATATTTACTCCAAATTCATCTTTAAAAATGCATGGTTGTTACTGCCTCCTTAACTAAATATATCTTAGCCCAGGCCCAGAATGAAACATTAACTTGCTATAACTTATGGCCATATTTATGGATTCAGCACAAAATTATCCCTGCTTACAAAATCTTAGCTGCTTGGGAAGTTGAGATGAAATGAAAGCCAACAAAAACTATGGATCTGCTAATAAACAATGGGGCAGGGGGCACACAAGGGAATGGGAACTTAGCTAACCCTCCCTACACAAATGTTGGATAAAAACATTGTACCTTTCTCCATTCCCTTTCCCACACTGTCTCCCACACTCTAGACTCTGATCCTTCAAACATGGGAGGTGTGACAGAGAACATTTCTTTGCTTGTCATCCTCTGAGTATTGCAATACTAAGCACAATCTTTGCTAAGTCCAAAGTTTAGACTCTCTCACCAACTCTGCTTCTCTGAGGGGACCTATAGCAAAGATAGTGAAGGTGACTCAGCAATGTCTGGTGAGCAGTTCTGCATAGTTTCATCTATGGCAAAAACCTGTGGCTTGCCTTTACATTCTCTTTACAATATCTTTTGATGGACAAAAGCCCATGGTTATTAATGTAGTCCAATTTACAAATCTTTTACTTTATGGCTATAAAATCTTCCCCTACTCTAAGGCCATGAAGATATTCTCCTATATATTCTTCTAGCAGATTTATTCTTTTACTATTCTCATTTAGATTTATAATACACCCGAGATTGTTTTACTCAATTATTTTTTAAGTGTAATAGTTTACTGAATAACTGCTATATTCGAGGAGCATGCTAGGTGCATTATTTATATGTTATCTTTAATCCTACTATAGTCCTACAAAATAGGTATTTTTTATTTCAGAATATTACAGGGGTACAAATGCTTTGGTCACATAATTGCTTTTGAGTTAGTGACCAAATTTTGTTTTTTTCTACATAGATATTCAATATAGCCAGATTCATAGTGAAAAAAAAATTCCGTATGCCAGCATTGTCAAAAATAAACTATCCAAATATGCAAAGGTATGCTATTTCAGACTCTCTATTTCTGATACATTTGTCTATTCATCCTTGTGCTAGTATCACTAATTTACTATAGCTTAAGTTGTTTTAATAAATAAGTTTATTGATATATAATTTATATCCAATAAAGTTTACCTGATTTTAAATATAATTTGATGAGTTTTGAGAAATATATGCAGTTGTCTTAACCCCCATAATTAAGACATAATCACCAAACCCAAGTACCCCTAGATAGTCTCCTTTGATATATTCTAGAAGTTTTATAATTTCCTATTTTACATTTAGGTCCATGATCCATTTTGAGTTAGTTTTTGTGAAAGATGTAAGATCTGTGTCTAGATTCATGGTGTTTTTTTGTACTTGGATGTCCAGACGTTCCAGCATCACTTGTTGAAAAGATTATCATTTTTTGCAACTGAATGCCTTTGATCCTTTGTGTGGGTATATTTCTCAGTTCTCTATTTTTTTTTTTTTTGAGACAGAGTCTCACTCTGCCTGGGCTAGAGTACTGTGGCATCAGCCTAGTTCACAGCAACCTCAAACTCCTGGGCTCAAGCAATCCTCCTGCCTCAGCCTCCCGAGTAGCTGGGACTACAGGCATGTGCCACCATGCCCGGCTAATTTTTTTTTATGCATATTTTACTTGGCTAATTATTTCTTTCTATTTTTAGTAGAGATGGAGTATCGCTCTTGCTCAGGCTGGTTTTGAACTCCTGACCTTGAGCTATCCACCCACCTCGGCCTCCCAGAGTGCTAGGATTACAGGCGTGAGCCACCACACCCGGCCCTCAGTTCTCTATTATTTTTCATTAATCTATTTGTCTATTCTTTCACCAATACCACATTGCCTTGATTACTGTAGCTTAACAGTAAGACTTGAGGTCACATAGTGTCAGTCTGCTGACTTTGTTCTTCTGCAATGTTGTGTTGGCTATCCAGGGTCTTTTGCTTTTCCATGTAAACTTTAGAAGCCAGTTTGACCATACCTAGAAAATAACTTGCTGGGATTTTGATTGCAATTGCTTTGAACCTATATAAAGTTGGGAAGAACTGACATCATAACTATATTGAGTCTTCCTATCCATGAACTTAAAATATCTCTCAATTTATTTAGATCATCTTTGATTTCCTTTTTCAGAGTTTTATAGTTTTTCTTGTATAAATCTTATACATATTTTGTTAGATTTATATCAATGTATTTAACTTTTTGGGTTCTCATGTAAGGAGTGTTGTGTTTTTAAATTAAAATTCCAATTGTTCATTGCAGATATATGGGAAATCAATTGACTCTTGGATTTTCCAACTTTGCGATAATCACCTATTAGTTCCAAGAATCAAATTTTGTTGATACAGTGTTTATCTTCCTTCTCAATCTTTATATCTTATATTTCTTTTGGTTGCATTACTTCATTAGCTAGGACTTCCAGTATGATGTTGAATAAGAGTGGTGAGGGGAGGGGAGTTAGTTCCTATTGATGGGAAGAGCGTCAACGGATTTGCTGCCTTTGACAGGTATCCTTGTCTATTTCCCAATCACAGGCAGAAAACGTCTTATTTCTCACCATAAGCATGGTGCCAATTACTAAAAGAATAGATTTTTAAAATTCTCACCACAAAAAGTGATAACTTGGTGAGATGATTGAATATTTCTATAATATACACATACCTCAAAACACCACATTGTACCCCATAAATATACACACTTATTATTTGTCAATTAAAAATAAATTTTTTTAAAAAATATGATGTAGCTATAGGGATTTTGTAGATATTCATTATCAAGTTGAGGAAATTCCTCTCTATTTCTGTTTGCTGAGAATTTTTATCATTAATGGGTGTTGGATTTTCTCAAAAACTTTATTTATTGATATGATTACATAATATTTCTTCTTTAGCTTCTTGTGATGGATTACATTAATTGAATTTTGAATGCTGAATGAGCCTTACATACTTGGAATAAGTCTTATGTGCTCACAGTGTATAATTCTTTTTATTAAATACACATTGTTAGATTCAAATTGCTAATATTTTTGAGGACTTTGTTACATATGTGTTCATCAGAGATATTGCTCAGTAGTTTTCCTCTTTTGCAATATATTTTTCTGGTTTTGGTATTATGGTAATCAAGGCATCATAGAATCATTTAGGATGTATTCCTTCTGCATCTGTTTTGTGGAAGAGACTGTAGAGAATTGACATCATTTCTTCTTTAAATATTTGGTAGAATTCAACAGTGAAACCATTTGAGCTGGTATTTTCTGTTTTGGAAGATTATTAATTATTGACTGAATTTCTTAATAGATACAGATTTATTCAGGTTATCTATTTCTCCTCAAGTGAGTGAAAGTAGATTTTTATTTTCAAGAAAATGGTCCATTTCATCTAACTTATCAAAGTTGTGGGCATAGAGTTGTTCTTAGTATTCCTTTATTACATTTTTAATGCCCATGAAGTGGTGATGAACCTTTGTGTCTTTTCTCTTTTTTTCCTTAGCCTGGCAAGAGGTTTATTAATTTTATTGATTAGGTTTATCAATTTTTTTCAAATAACCACCTTTTGGTTTTGTAGATGTTCTTTGTTCCTTTTATGCTTTCAGTTTAGTTGATTTCTACTCTAATTTTCATTATTTTCTTATGCTACTTTGGATTTAATGTGCTTTTCTTTAGTTTCTAATGGCAAAAGCTAACATTATTGGTTTTAGGTCTTTCTTAAATGACATTTATAGAGCATTCAACCCAACAACAGCAGAGTATGCATTCTTTTCAAGTATACACAGAGACATGTAAGATGACAGACTAAAAGCAGCTCACACTCTGCTCTTAAGGAGAACACTAAAAGTTTCAAGTTCACCTATGGATGGACCATTTTGGAGAGAGCATTATGAATCACTGGAGAAGAGAGTGGAGACATCTAAAGTGAAGAAGAGGCAGGTGGGGTGATCCACTTGGCAAGATCAGAAGGTACCTGGGGTAAGTGCCCACACATGGGCAAGGGTCACAGGAGAGAACCTCAGGGCTCCACAAGCCCTCTGCGAACACTGCAACCTGAGCTGCAAGGGGGCCCTCCTACCATGGCAGGCCTCTGGACTCATCAGGGAGCTGCTTGGAGACTGCACAAGCATCACACCAGAGAGCAGGCACAGCAGGGACTCGCTGGTATCATATCCATTATATATATATACACACACGCACATATATATATATCACATTTTCTTTATCAGTTCGTCAATTGATAGGCACATGGATTGATTCCATATCTTTGCAATTTTGAATTGTGCTACAATAAACGTTTGGGTGCAGATGTCTTTTTGATATAATGAGTTCTTTTCCTTTGGGTAGATATCCAGAAGTACGATTGCTTGATCAAATAGTAAATCTACTTTTAGTTCTTTAAGAAATCTTCACACTGTTTTCAAAGAGGTTATACTAATTTACATTCTCACCAACAGTGTATAAGCATTGTTTTTTCACTGCATCCATGCCAACATCATTTTTTTAAAAAATTTTTTAATAATGGTCATTCTGATGGGGTAAGGTGGTATCACATTACAGTTTTAATTTGCATTTCCCTGATGATTAGTAATGTTAAACATTTTCCTATATGTTTATTGGCCATTTGTCTACCTTCTTTTGAAAAAACTCTGTCCATGTTTTTTGCCCATTTTTATAATGGGTTTATTTGTTTATTTCTTGCTGATTTCTTTGACTTCATTGTAGATTCTGGATATTGGTCCTTTGTCATATGTGTAGTTTGCAAATATTTTCTCTCTTTCTGTAGGTTGTCTATTTACTGTGTTGATTATTCCCTTGTTGTACAGAAACTTTTAAATTTAATTAAGTCTCAGTTATTTACTTTTGTTGTTGCTGTATTTGTGATTTGGGTCTTAGCCACAAATCCTTTACCTAGACTGATGTTAAGAAGAGCTCTTCCTATGTTTCCTTCTAGAATTTTTGTGCTTTCAGATGGCACATTTAAGTCTTTAACCCATCTTAATTTAATTTTTGTATATGGTGAGAGATAGGGATGCTATTTCATTCTTCTTCGTGTGGTTGTCCAATGTTCCTAGCACCATTTAGAGAATAGAGAATCCTTTCCCCAGCATATATTTTTGTCTGCTTTGTTGAAAATCAGCTGGTCTTAGCTATATGGTTTTATGTCTGGGTTCTCTATTCTGTTCCATTTGTTGATGTCTCTACTTTTATACCAGTATCATATATATAATGGAGTACTACTACTCAGCCATAAAAATGAATGAAATAATGTCTTTTGTAGCAAGTTTGATGGAACTAGAGAACATTATCCTAAGAGAAGTATCTCAGGAATGGAAAAACAAACACCACACATGCTTTCACTAATAAGTGGAAGCTAACCAATGGGTTTTCACGGTCATATAGTCATGTAAAGGATATTGGAAACTAAGAAGAGCGGAGGTTAAGAAGGAAATGAAGGATAAAATTGTACCTATTGGCTACAATGTACACTACTCTGATGACAAGCTCACTAAAAGCCCTTACTTTGGCATTGTACTATTCATCCACATAACAAAAACACTAGTACCCCATAAATATTTTGAAATTTAAAAACATGTACATGGAATATTTATCAAGATACATCATATTCTATATAATAACACATATCAATAAATTTAATAGAATTCACATCATACAAAATATGATCTCTAACCAAAATGGAATTAAGGTAGAAATCATAATACAAATATATATAGAAAATTGCTAAGTGTTTAGAAACTAAAAGCATGCTACTAAAGAAGTCATGAGTCATAGAACAAATAAAATATTAGAAACTTTTTAACAGAATAAAAATGAAAATATGATATTTCAAAATTTATGTGTTGCAGCTAAAGCATTGCTAAGAGAGAACTCGTAACACTAAATGCCTAAAGGAGAAAATTAGTCTCAAATTAGTGCTATAAGGTGTCACCTTAAAAAACAGAGAAGCACAAATAAAAATAGTAACAACATGTAAAGAATAACAAATATAAGAGCAGAAATCAATAAAATAGAAGCACAGGAACAGCAGAGAAATTCAGTGGAGAGAAATCTGGTTCTTTGAGAAGATTAATAAAATCAAGAAACCTCTTCCCGTGCTGATCAGAAAAAAAAAAGAGAGATGACAGAAATTACCAACATCCGAAATTAGAGAGGAAACATGACTGGATTCTACATATGTTAGAAAGGAAATACTTGGATACTATGAAAGACCATATGACAATAAAATTGAGAGCTTAGGTGAAATGGACAATTTGTTTGGAAGACATCAACTACCAAAGTTCACTCAGGAAAAAATAAATAACTTGAATAACCCTATTTTTATAAAAATAACTGAATTTGTAGTTAAAAACTTTTCCACAAAGAAAACTCCGAGCATATGTGGTATTACTGGTGAATTTTATTGAACATTTGTTGGAGGAATAATACCAATTCCATACAAATTATTAAAGAAAATTGAAGAGGAAGGAATACTTCCCATCTCATTCTATGAGGCTATCCACGTCCCAGATAGAAAAAGACATTACAAGAAAAGAAATCTATAGACAAACATCTCTTATTAATAGAGAGGCAACAATTCTGGACAATGTTTTAAAAAATTGAATCCAACAACATATAAAAATGATAATACATCTTTTTTTTAAAAATTTCAGCAAAATATGAGAGTACAAACATTTTGGTTCATTTTATATCTTTGCCTCTCCCTAGCAAGGGTTAGAGGTATGCCTCAGTTTGTATGAGGAATTCAAGGTTGATTTAACATTTGAAAATCAGTCAATTCTCCATATTAACAAACTGAAAAATAAAAATATGATCCTCTCAATAGACAAGAAAAAAGATGTTGAGGAATCCAACACTCTTTAATAATAAAAACATTCTTTAAACCTAGGAATAGAAGGGGACTTTCTCAACCTGATAAAGATCATCTATGAAAAATCTACAGTTAACATCATACTTAATGGTGAAAGACTATTTTTTTCTAAGATTAGGAACAAAGTAAGGTTGTCCACTCAACACTTCTATTTGACAATGTGCTGGAGGCTCTATCCAGGCTAATTAGGCAAGAAAAAGAAATAAAAGACATCTATTTTTTAAAGAAAATAATAAAACTGCCTTTGTTCACAGAAAACAATCATCTATTTAGAAAATCTGTTGGAATCTACAAATGCTACTATAACTAATACATGAATTTGACAATTTTTGTGGAATACAAGATCAATATAAAATAATTTTTATTTCTACGTACTAGCAATGAACAATCAGAAATTGAAATGCATAAAAATAATAACAATTATAGCAGTATCAAATTATGAAGTGCTTAGGGATAAATCAAACACAATATAAACAAGGCATAAACTGAAAACTCTAAAGCATTATTGAGAGAAATTAAAGAAAATCTAAATAGTAGAAATATGTAGTTTCTTTTGTCTGAAGATGGCATATTGTTAAGACATCAATTCTCCCCAAATTGTACTATAGATTTACTGAAATCCCAATTAAAATAACAATAGCCTTTTTGTAGACTTGACAAGTTAATTCTAAAGTTCATATGGAAATGCAAATTAGCTGGAATTACCAAAAAAATTTGATAAGAAGAACAAAATTGGATGACTTACACTTTCTAATCTCAAGACTTATTATAAAGCTACAGTAATCAAGGCAGTATGATATCAGCATCAAGATAGACAAATGGGTCAATGAAACAGAATAGAGTCCAGAAATAGACTCTCACATGTATGGAAAACTGATTTTCAACAAAAGTACAACAAGACAGTGGAGAAAAGATAGTCTTTTTCACAAATTTTCCTTTTAACACTGGCTATCTATATGCCAATCACATCCATGTGAGATATGAACTTTGATCTATACTTCAATATGTATGAAAATAATCTTTAAATAGATACGAGACTAAAATGTAAAACTCAAAACTATAAAATTTCTAGAAGAAAAACAAAATTATGACCTAAAAATGTCTTAGGCATGACACTAAAACCATAAAACCATATTTACAAGAAAGAAAAAGGCAAGGCTCAAGCCTGTAATCCCAGCACTTTGGGAGGTCTTGATGGGAGGATTGTTTGAGCCCAGGAGTTCAAGACTAGCCTGAGCAACATTGTAAGATCCTGTCTCTATAAAAATTTTTAAAAATTAGCCAGACATGGTGGTGTGTGCCTGTAGTTCCAGCTACTCAGGAGGCTTAGACAGGAGAATCACGTGAGCTCAGGAGTTTGAGGTTGCAGTGAGCTATAATTGCACCACTGCACTCCAGACTGGATGACAGAGTGAGACTCTAACTCTTAAAAAAATTATAATTAGACTTCATTAACATTAAAATTTCTGCTTTTCAAAAGACACCATTAAGAGAATAAAAAGACAGGGCATACACCAGAATAAAATAATTGCAAATAATATTTCTCAAAAAGGACTATATCTAAATTATATAAATAATTTCCTAAATTCCACAATAAGAAAGCAAACACTCAATTAAAAATAGGCAAAATATTAATATTTGAAGAGACATTTCACCAAAGAAGATATGCAAGTCATGAACAAGGATATGAAAAGTACACATCATTAGTCATTAGGAAAATGTCAAATAAACCACAATAATATACCATTACACACCTATTAGCATGGACGGAAGTCCCATATCCTAGGAAACTACTCAGTTCCAGGCAAACCTGAACGGTTGGTTGGTCACCCTAAATTATAATTTAAATAAAATTTTATAAAATGTAAACTAATTTATAGTGACAAAAATTACATCAGGGATTACCTAGGGATGGGAGAGAGGTAGGGACATAGGAAGGGAAGGGTTATGCAGGACATGAGAAAACTTTGGAATGTGGGGGATATATTCATTCTCTGGATTGTGGTGATGGCGTCAGGGGCATACACAAACATCAAAAGACATAATAATGTATGCTTTAAACATGCACAGTTTGTTGTATGTTAATTTACCTCACAGTGCTATTAAAAATAAATGCACTGACTTGGTTGCATTGTGAAGGTTTCATATGTGCTGCTTTCATAAAGTTCTAGTAATTTTATATTTTCATTCTCATACCTAATTTAAATCATAAGTTATTTAGAAGTGTGTGTTTAAATTTCTACATATATAATCATTTTTATTTATATTTTTTATTATTAACTTCCTTTTTTAATTATATACTGTGCTCTAGACCTTGGTGTTTTTTTAAATTTATTTTTTAGTTTCAGAATATTGCGGGGGTACAGACACTTTGGTTACATATATTGCCTTGGCACTGCCCGAGTCAGAGCTATAAGTGTGCCCATCCGCCAGACAGTGCACACCACACCTATTAGGTGTGAAGATACCCATCCCCTACTCCCCCCTCCCATCTGCCCGACACCCAATGAATGTTACTTCCTACCTAATTTTGTTGTGATAAGAGATCAGTCTGTATGATACATAATTTTTTGAAATCCTTTAAGGCTTTCAATATAGCCTAGACCATGATCACTATTTTTTGGTAAATATTGTACGGATGAGAAAACTCTGTAGCCTATAATTGTTGGCTAAATCTTTAATATGTTCACTAGATCAAGCTAAGATGCCTTTCCCCACCATTCATGAAACCAGTCCTTCTCAATCTAGTTGGACTTGATAATGCTCTTTACTCTGAGCCCATTAGTATATTTTTGCTAGCACTATCATAACATTTATTCAAATATGACTTTGTTGAGCTTTTTACACTGCATTCTGAGTGAGCAAGAGCAGAATTCTGGCTTAGGATCAGAAAAACCTGTTATTAAAATCTTGCACCTGCAGCCTATTGACAGGAATTTACCTTGTGAAGGTAGCTAACAAAACAGAGGACATCTCCATCTGAATAAAGAAGGAAAATGGTGTTACAGGAGGCACTAAGGCTGGGTAGGCTGGGACTCAGGACTGCTGTGAAGAGGGATTTACTAGGATCTGGTGACATAGCCTTTTATCAAGAAAATTCTAATTCTGCTTTTCTTCTCCCTCCATTCAAATTTTGGCATCCTCAAGGAGCCGAGGAGTGTGCAGATACAACATACTTCTTTGTCAAGATGAAATACATAGGATGAGAGAAAGAAATCCTGCCTAATAGGAACCAAGGTTCACAATCCCATAGAAACATCTCTTTTCCTAGAAAGAAGTGTGTTATTTACGAAGTCTGGTAATATGTGCTTGAGTCTGGTGCTTAGCCCATGAGACCAGTGACTGGCAAGAAAATGGAGTTGTCAGCCTATCTTCTAGCAACAGTCCAGGTATGCTCTGCCTGAGGGATTGTTGTTTCTGAAAGCCCACTTGGGTACATTCACCAGCCTTTTGGCTGACCTCTTCACACAGTTTCCTATGGTTGGCCTTAACCACAAATCACCCTTTGATTGGACTTAACAAAACCAAATCTCTGCATTTTGAAATTGTCCCAGGTAACTTTTCCTCCTGCCATTTTAGATTCAACAAAACTTTGTGGAGGAAACTTCTCCTCCAACATTTCAAGCTTCTAGGAGCTAAATTATAATCATTAATATTGTCATGGGAAGTTCTACTAGCAATTTTCATAGTGATTATTATAATACTTAATCATGATAGCAATTGTTAACAAGGATAATAGCCACAGGAGGCTCACAATCACATTTAAGATGATTAATCAATCTTGAAAAAGCTTGAAAAGGAGAGGAGTTCTAAAGAAGGTATGGAAGTAGCTGGCTGAGATACACATTTACTAAAGCCTTCTTGCTCTTGGGAGCTCTGTTGAATGCACAGAGGTGCAAGACTCAGTGCCCACCACTGAGGTGCCAGTTTAGTGGAGGAGGCAAATGTATCCACCAATGATGATTTGACAACACTAGAGAACAGATTTCTGGGTCATGGCCTACCTCTCCAGGATGCTGAAAGGAAACCTATTCCCCAGCAAACTGATTTGTTCACAGTGGGTATTCACTAGTAATGGGCACTCCCTTTCTCTGTTACTCTCCTCTTTACTTCCTGCCCATTCATCTCTGGCTGCCAGATCTACTGGCACTTCATCCATCTTCCCATTTTCTACCAGATCCTATTCAGCCATGAAAAGTTTAGCTTAACCTGTCCAACTGATTCCCACACACCACAGAACTGGTCTCAGGAAAAGATGTTACTACAGTTAAGAGGAAGCCCCAGAGAAGGTTGAATAACTTGGGAATCACGTTGGGAAATGCCAGGACCCAACCTGATGACAGGTCCTGGCAAATGAGGGGAGTAAGACAGGAAGGCTATACTCTCTAAATGCAGAAAACACAGAGGAAGCAAACTGACTATTCCAAAGGAGATGTGAAATGAATAGAGGAGTTAGTCATTTCTTGAGTTAGTATCAAGAACCCAGTGAAATGCAACACCTTAGATGCATTCCTCTGATATGCATGAGATTGGTTTCTGCTTTGCCATGGCAAGAACTGGCCCTTCCCAAGAGTCCTAGTTATGACAGTAAGTGAAAAAGGCAGTTTGATACAGTGTTTAAGAGCTTGCTCTCTGGAGTCAGACGGCTCAGGTTCAAGTTTTAGTTCTGTCGCTTACTAAGAGTTTTATCTTGGATAACTTGCCTAACAAATCTTCATCTAAATTTCTTTGTTTGTGAAAAAGGACAATGATAATAACAGCACCTAAATCCTATGGCCCTGAGAATGAGGTATAAATGAGTGAATGTGTGTAAAGTGCTCAGGACAGGGCCTGGCCTGTGGGAATCGCTCATGGTTCACATGACTGTGATAGAGTACCAAGATGTCAGGGAAAGTGAGGGAAAGGGAAAAGAACATATGCCTGGGAGAATGCCTGTGAATGAAACTGATGACTAGAAATTGAACAATTTAGAATTCTTTGTTGAACTGATCTCTCCTGAGCCTTTCTTCCATGATGTATGATATTTGGAACAATATAATTGCCTTTATTTTGGCCTCAGACCACCTCACATGGTAGAATTCTTTCATGTCCTACCCAGCTTCTCCTGCCAGCCCCATCCTGCTCTTGAGCCCACCAACTCCTTTATCATACCAACTTGCTGCTACTGCCTTCTTCATCCTCACTGTCCTTTTTCTCTTCTGCTCTAACTTTCACCCTTCAAAAGCCTCCCCTCCTCTACCTATCTCACTTGCCCTGGACAGTTCTACTGGCAAAAGCCTTTCAGGAGAGGGTATAAAAGGGAACTCCTGTTGCGCTTCACTGGATCTGCTATGCAGGGACACATTGAAGTGGTTAAGGGCTGTCCAGAAGCTGATTCTCAGCTACTTTGCCAATTCAGACAATGTGACAGCCCTAGATACAATTCATTCCATTTGCTTACTTCATGCAACATGTGCTTTGTTCTGCCATACCCTATGATGAATATGAGTGTGTGGGTGAGGCCCATGCATGTGCACATGTGTGTGCACATGTACATGCACATGCTCAAGTGTGCAGCACAAATTCAACCCACTCAGAGATTAAGCTCCAGGAGATGGGCTGATTTGGCAGATACTAGATGCCTACTTCTCCATTTCCATTGAGAAGCATGGTAGCCTCAAAGCCCTCCATATATCCTCCTTTTCTGGTAAGGCCACTTGTGGTCATACTTCAGCCCTGGGAGGGCAGCTGCCTCACCAACCCAAGTTCTCCTGCAAGATTCCTTTCCACTCTCCAACAGTGTTGATCATAACTAACCTTCATCCTACCAGATGAGATAACCTTTCTAGAGTTCCAGTCTCTTTATTTTTCATACAGGATGGACACTTTCCTTTTATCAGTTATCAAGATCATTTGCTACAATTCAAGCACCAGAGGACGCCTGAGAGAGCATATGCTCACCAATCATCTCTCAGCAACATGCCACAAAGATTCTCAAGCAAGTAAGGGCTCTGGGAAATTTTAATGTCTAAATGAAATATTTTCTGACCCTACTCTTAGATTCAGAGGTTCTCCAGTCAAATCCTCATAGGCCTGTTGGCAAAACTAGAAGGAATCAGGGTTGAGGAGGAGTGCTTAGAGATATCTAGTTTAATCCCATGATTAGACGAGTGGGAAATAGAAGGTACAGAGTAAGTAAGTGATCCACCAAAAGTCATAAATTAAGTGAATGACAGCACCAGACCAGGACTGGATCTCCTTTTCCCTCCCCATCCCCAACTCCCAGATCTTCATGCCTCTCTCTGCCTTAACCTGGAGATTATTTGGAGCTGCAGTCTTTACTTCTGGGCCTCTCCATTGAATACACATGCTTTAAGAGTCACCCAGGGTATATGCTAGGATTCTGGAATTCAGACAAACCATCTTTATGGAGCCTCTTATGGGATCTAGATGGAGGGCCCTAAGGCTTGGAAGCCACTCAAGTTAGTCAGCTACACATGTGTGGTTCTGAGGGCTGTAAGGGAGAAACAGGAATCCATATCCCAAGGTAGAAATAAGACTTCAGACTGAGATAAAAAGGCAAATTAACCTTTCTGTTAGCCTTCTGAGACCTTAGCATTTCTTTGCAACCTATTAAGTAACAAGCAGAGTTAGAGAATAGACTAGAAAAGAATAGTAGTGTATCACTCAGGGTTATTCATTGCAAATAATCAAATCTCACTCAGACTTATATAAGCACAAAGAAAATTAACTAAAAGGAAATTGAGTAACCTACCTACTCTCAGGGGAATGCAGGTAACTAGACTTAGAGACTTCCCAGACAAAAACAAGGCTGAACTAGAGAAGGTAGCCATGTGATTCCCTACCATGGAAGGACATAAATGCTGCAGCTTGCACCACTGATGCAAGACATGGGATACTGGTGCTAGTGCCATGGTTGCCACTGCTGCCTTGGAAAATAGGTGTGTTAGCCCTGCTGGCACTAACTCCAACTGAGTGGATTCTGTGCAGTCACTGCTTCTTCTCATCTCTAGCCTTAGATTTAGAGTCTTGGCAACCACAATGAGTGACAAATATCCATTAAAGCTCATCATTTTGACTTTAATATTAACCTTTCAACATACACATGCACATCTAATTTTTTCTCCTACTGAAAATAATGCTATTGAACACTCTTACAATTGAAAAGACATTTAACCCCACCCCAAAAGCCATAAATCCTAAAGCTCATAGCTCATGCACCTGGTTCCAAGTCTAGGATCTCTAGGTAATATCCATTTCTCCCTTACTCCCATCAGGAGTATCTTGCACTAATATATTGTAACCTATGGACTGAATTTTAGAAATAACCATTCCTCAATACTCCCCAAGTATGAAAGTCATGCCTAAGGAGGAGACAGGAACCATACCAATTCTTTAGACAGAGACAATGTAACATAACCCCCACAATAATATGCTGAAATAAAAAAGAAAAAAATCGCTAACTAGGTATAACTTTGTTAATTATATAACCGAAAGGCTAAAAAGAAAATGCTAAGCTACCATAGTGGTAGTAATTGCAGGAAGTAGGGTAGTAGAACAAAAAGAAGAGATTGAAATTTAAAACTTTGGCTCACGGGAGTATCATTTTGTTGCTGAAACTCAGACCTCTGAGAAGAGAACTCCATATGGCTACTTCTGCTGTCTCTGAGCTCTGAGGAGAGGCCTGGGGCTCTAGGAAGTTTCACTGGCGGCCAGTGCTGGTGCCCCTGAGCTCAAAAGAGGAGTTTGTAGGGATAGAACTCAGACCTCTCAAGAAGAAGTGACAGGAAGCTGATTATGGTGCCTCTTAGATGGAAGGATAATGCTGGTTTTCAAGAGTTTGAAATACTGCAAGATGGATTCAGATGTTGCTATAGGAAGCACTGCTGCTGCTGGATGAAGAAGTGTTGCTAGGGTGATGCTCATAGAAGCAGGAAACACAAAAGAAATCCACAGGAAGCAGGCAGGAAGGAGTAAGTCCCATCTCCCTCTTTAAGACTTGCAATTTCCTTTTAGCACTCTTTATTGGTGAAGGAGAAATGAGATTTTCAGAGTTTCTGCCCCAGCACCAGAGAGCAGAAGTGTAGATGGGTGAGTTTGGAGATGAGAAACAATTACTTAATATCTGGCATAGGTTACCCCTTTGACTACTCACCATCAATACATATCCTTCTACACTTCTATGCCGTACCTCTAAACTTCCATGAAACAACAAAACAACTCTGTTTGTCTGCCTGATAAAATCCAACTATCCTCTGCACAAAAGAAGACATTCTCACCTTTTCTTCAAAGTGAGGAGATGGAAAGACCCCAAAATAACTGCATCTACTTCTGGGAAACAATCACATTATTCATCTCTGAGATATATTAATTTCTCCTCACATTTTAGCCATAATACTGAATATTATTCTATATAAAGATTAAATTGTAAAGTTAACCACCAACTAAACTTATATTAAATAATATGGGAAAAAGAAGATGAGTAGCTGCTATAATCCATATTTCTGTACCTGGTCATGAGACCATAGTGACATTTTTAACTTCTTTTTTCCACTACATATTCCATATTGTCTTTGCCCTCAGCTATGACCTCAACTGGTTGGGGTTCTTCATCGGGTAACATGACCCAAAGCTTCATTCCTCAAAGATATGATGCTTTAATGGTCCTGCCTCTTTTTTTTTGGTTATAATTTTCCATTAACTTTTGCTTTGGGATGTGAAAGTACAGTCATATGTTGCCTACTAATGAGAATATACTTCTGAGAAATATGATGTTATGTGATTTTGTCATTGTGTGAACATCATAGAGTGTGCTTACGCAAAACTAGATGATAGACCCTACTACACACCTAGGCTATATGATATAGCTTATTGCTTCTAGGCTATAAATCTGTGCAGCATATCACTGAACTGAATACTGTAGGCAATTAGAACACAGTGGTAAGTATTTGTGTATTTAAACATAGCTAAACATAGAAAAGGTACAGTAAAAATACAGTCTTATAATCTCATGGGACCACTGTAGTATATGTGGTCTATTGTTGACTGAAATTTCGTTATGTGGCACATGACCATACTAAAATAAAGCACTGGAGAATCTCCTCAGTTCCAGACATAGTGCTCCCTGCCCTCATTGGGACATAGCAACACAATTTCCCTTGGTAATCAATCACCACAACCAATATAATAATGCACCCTTCTTTGGCTCTTAGTGCAGTAGAATGAAGAGCCCAAAATGGTCAGGCAGTTGTCTCACCTTAAAATTCAATGGAACTATTATTGTGTCCCCTTCTGAAAGCATTCCTCTTTTGGTAACCAAGACTTCCAAACCAGAAATGTTCTGAGTTGTGGAGTCTGTTAAGTGAAAAGTCCACAAGTGGGTTATGAGATGTATTACTTAGATGGGACGTACCCACTTCTACCCCTTGATTTACACACCCATATATTCTGGCTGTGGGAGAGAAAGCACCATACACTGGTGCTATGTACTGAATTTTATCCCCTAAAATTTGTATGCGGAAGCCCTAACTCCCCATGTGACTGACGACTGACTGTATTGGTGACAAGGCCTTTGAGAAAGTGATTAAAGTTAAATGAGGCCAGAAGGATGAAAAGGCCTTCAGGAAGCCAAAAAATAGATCCTGACCAGAAACTGACCTCTGCTAGAATCTTGATCTTGACTTTCCATCCTCTAGAACTATGAGAAAATAAAAGTCTCTTTTTTAAGCTGCCCAGTGTATAGAATTTTGTTGTGGCAATCCAAGCAAACTAAGACAACTGGTAATCTCTGGTTCGAAGCATATAGCACATTCTGTAAAACAGAATGCCACAATTTCAGGTTGTTTTATCCTAATGTTACACTATTCCACCATTCTATAATATTATACCAGATATTTCCAAGTGTCTAATCCCATAGGGATGAACCTCTTCCTCCTCTATGATGGATTATAGCCATTCTAATCAAGCTGCCACCATCTGGCTAGCTTGTCTCTCCTCAGGAAATGTTGCCATGTCCAGGGCTCATTGTTGTTCCCTGATGTTGGCAGGTAAGGTGCTCAACAGTAACAGTAGCCAGGTAAGTTGTTGAGCACATGCATAACTTCTATCCCTTCCAGCATGGCCACTCTGTTCAGGGAACCACTGAGTGACCCAAATCTCTTGAGCAAGGATTTAGGTGGTTAGAGGGAAAGGCCAAAAGAAATTCACAGAATGTGCTTTTTTGTCCATTATTGAGCCTCTTCTGCAGTATATGTCCCTTGAGTAGCATTCACATAGCATACAAATACTTTCACATTCTGTGACCATTCTGAGAGGTCTTTCATTGTCACCAATCTTCCAACTTCATTCCTTCCAAGTCCCTGGCCATATAGTCAAATGATTGAGGAATGCTTACAAATCAGTAAAGATTTGTACTTCTGGCCGTCTTTCATTCCATACCAAGTCAACAACAAAATGTACAGCTTGAAGCTTTGTCCACTGGAAGAATTCCCTTCACCACTGTCTGTCAGGGCTACCCCTGAGTAGGGTTTTAATGCTACAACTGCTCACTTCCAGAATATCATACAGAAACATCTATAAAAATAAGCCTGATATTTCCTTCTCAGTCAACTGGTTTAACAGACTCTATATTAAGTGGTAAATGTGAATAAAGTGAGAAGATTCAATGCATCAGGTGTCAGTCTGAGCGACCTGCCCATGCAGATTACCTATGTTTTCCAGACCTGCTCCCAGCTTACCTGTTATATATCATTTCCACCTGATGACAAATTTCTGCTGTGCATGCCTAACTTCATGGCCTCCTAGGTCAGATAATGCCTAGTCCATGATAGAAAGTGAGGTGCAGGATCATCTGATATCCCATGTTTTGGTATTCATTCCATACTAAGGCCCAGAAACAATCTAGAAACTGTTTTTCAAAAGATGTTATCTTCAGAAAAGAGCACAGATTTTTTTCTGCACTCTATAGATCTGCTGTGCAATTTTCCTACTACTGCTTCTCAGAGGTGACATAGAGTATCCCTATTTGCTGCAGATATTTTGAGTATTGTTGAATCTGTTAGATTATAAGATCAAAATTGAAGAGCAGCTTGGACTTGCAGCAGAGCCTTTTGTTGCTTTGGCCCCCACTCAACACTGGTAACTATGTAAGACACTAAAAAAAATGGTATAACCAATATATTCAAATGTATTAATTGTATATGTTGCTTCAAAAAAAGGGAGAAAGGAATAAAACTATGCCTTTCTTTCATTGGAAAGTAGTAAAAAGTAGTGACTTCTCTCTCTCCTTGGAGAGACTCTCAAGAAGTTCCAGACCACTGGGCTCCCAGAAACTTCACAGAAGTGGTGGACTCCTGAATTTTTATGTTTTTTTCCCCACTCTTTGGTTTACTTACGTCTTACCAAGACATTTAAAGTACATGCTATTCCCTGTACTTCCTGATTACATATATAATCAGCATAATGTTATCAATAGAGTAGACCAGTGTGTAGTATGGAATGTCGAGGCAATCAAAATTTCTAGTGTCTATATTTTGGAAGATAGCGGAATTGGTGTAGCCCTGAGGAAAGACTCTGAAGATGTACTATTGCCCCTTTCAGGTAAAGCAATCTTTTCACAAATTGGTATGGAGAAAAGACATTGTGAAGGTCAGTAGACAAATATCAGATGCCAAGAGCTTTGTTGATTTCTCTAGCAAAGACGCTACATCTAGAATAGTAGTTGAAATTGTAGTCATCACCTGACTAAGGTATTAATAATCAACAGTTATTCTCTGAGATCTATCCATCTTATGCACAGACCAAAAAGATAAAAAAGAAACAAAAGTTAAAAGAACACTTTAAAGTATCGCTATCCTTGAATAATGGTAAGGCTGTTAAATTTAACTTATACTGCAATTACACAACCTGCATCTAAGTTTAGTACTTTATATTCAGCAGTATTGGCCCATGGCTACAAGAAATAAATTATTTTAGGGCCACCATAGCAGCTGTCTCATTCTCTGATTTGAGTTGAAAGTTTAAAGGCCCGCACTTGTAATTTTCATTCTGTACAAGTTTCATTGTTCTCAAAAGTCTTCATCCAACCCCACAGTCTTTGAAGTCATCATTACTTTCATAACAGCCAATATGGCAGCTGTTTGGCCTCCTAAAGCACGTATGTCAACAAGCATCTCATCACAATCAACCAAAGGTGATACATGTATTACTAACATCCCAGTTTCCATTGACTCAGAGCTCAGCAGTATGTTCTATTTCAAAGGCATAACCAAACCAATACGCAAATCCCATTTTTAGGGTCTGCTTCCTGGAACCACTCCTGTTACCACTTTCTTTATAATTCAGGATACATAAATGACACAGAACAGAGAGTATTTAATATAATTTTTTTTTTACTAAGTATACAATTATTAGCTACAAAACTCTAAGGGTAAAATGAGAGAGCTCTAAAGGATCAATGGCAGGAAATAGTAGGGCTGGTGGAACAAAGGGAAGAGTTTGGAATTATTAAAACTTTTTAAAACACAGAAACTGAAAGAAGGGGCCTTGTGGAATTGAGGCTCAGATTTTTGATGAAGGAAACTTCTCAGGTGGTGTTGGTGTCCCTGAACTTAGGAGGAATCCACGAGCCTGAGACCCAGACTCTTGAAAAGTAGGCACTGCTTAGCTTTTCAAAAGAAGATAGAGTAATGGCCAACAAACATATGAAAAAATGCTCAACATCTCTAATACTCAGGGAATTATAAGTCAAAACAACAAGGAGATATCATTTAACTCTAGTGAGAACGGGTTTTATCAAAAAGTCCCAAAACAACAAATGTTGGCATGGATGTGGAGAGATAGGAATACTCCTACACTGCTGGTGGGACTGCAAACTAGTGCAACCTCTGTGGAAAGTAATATGGAGACACCTCAAAGAGATACAAGTAGAACTACCATTTGATCCAGCAATCCCATTACTGGGTATTTACCCAAAGGACAAAAAAAAAGACATTATATAAAAAACACTTCTGCACTCAAATGTTTATAGCAGCACAATTCACAATTGCAAAGATGTGGAAACAACCCAAGTGCCCATCAATACATGAGTGGATTAATAAAATGTGCTATATGTATGCCATGGAGTACTATTCAGCTATCAGAAGCAATGGTGATATAGCACCTCTTGCATTTTCCTGGATAGAGCTGGAATCCATTCTACTAAGTGAAGTATTGCAAGAATGGAAAAATAAGCACCATATATATTCACCAGCAAATTGGTACTAACTGATCAGCACTTAAGTGGACATATAGGAATAACATTTATCAAATGTTGGGCAGATGGGAGTGGGGAGGAGGGGATGAGCATATACATACATAATGAGTGTGATGCACACCATCTGGGGGATGGACACGCTTGAAGCTCTGTCTCCATGGGGAAAGGGGCGGAAAGGCAATGAACGTAACCTAAACATTTATACCCTCATAATATGCTGAAATAAAAAAATAAAAAAAAGACATGGAAGCAACACAAGTGCCCATCAATATAAGAGTGGATTAATAAAATGTGGTATAAGTACACCACCGAGTTCTACTCAGCCATAAAGAACAATGGTGATCTAGCACCTCTTGCATTGTTTTAAGTATCACAAGAATGGAAAAACAAACACCACATGTACTCACCATTAAATTGGTACTAATGGATCAACACTTAAGTGTACATATGGAATAACATTCATCAGGTATTGGGCAGGTGGGAGGGGGAGGAGGAGATGGGTAAACTCACACCTAACAGGTGCGGTGGGCTCCATCTCCATGCAGGATAATAAACAAGGTATTAGTTTCCAATTTTTTTTTTATGTCTGAGTAGTACTCAATGGTATACATATACCACATTTTATTAATCCACTCATGCTTATTTTTCTATTCTTGGGATACTTCATTTAGTAGAATGGGTTCCAGCTCTATCCAGGATAACACAAGAGGTGTTAGATCACCATTGTTTTTTTGTGGCTGAGTAGAACTCCATGGTATACATACACCACATTTTATTAATCCACTCATGTATTGATGGGCACTTGGGTTGTTTCCACATCTTTGCAATTGTGAATTGTGCTGCTATAAACATT
>CAUYRT010031815.1:0-19806 GCA_963574885.1 Lepilemur ruficaudatus | reverse complement strand
TTTGGGTGGGTTTTGTCATCCGAAAGGGCTCAGTCATCCCCTCCACTTGATGAAGTCCAAGGTCATCCCGCGGGCCACCAACTTCGAGAGAAGGAAAGCGGGCCAGGACTTGCGATCAGCTTTGCTCTCCTCCCAGTTTCATTACGAAAATTCATTAGATTTTTATTGCTGACATCCCTGTTTGGGGGGAAATTACTGGCCTGTCTTCTTTTTTAAGCCATCAGATGTTTTATAGACCTTCTAATGGCGCGTTTGGTGTGAAATTAATTATCAAAGATTCGCGGAGAGTTTTAAATTAGATTTTCCCTGCTCTTCAAGGCAAACAACTGCTCCTGTTTTTGTCACTAATATGAGGTTCTCGTTGCTGGCTTTTTTTCCTCTACAATGAAATGGTAAAACAAATCTTCACCTTATTTTAATGTGCTAATTGGAGGTTATTACAGCTCATTTTATTTACATTGAAATAAAAAGGCACCCATTCATTTTCCTCGCACAAACAACTCAGAAAGGACCGTAGCTGCGTCCTGTGCAAACACGTCTCTGTAAAGAGAAGTGACATGTAAAACTAAAGGCCTAAAAACAATGTAGTCCGGGCAACGGGCTAAATACAGTCCTGGTTTTCTAAATAGACACCGGGTGCCTGAACTGCTTTCCCTTTCGGGGGACTGATTCATACGTGCGGTGTGCGTACTTTTCACAAAACAAATGCCGTAGGAAGTTGACAAATCCAGAAAGAGCCTCTAACGCGAGGTTATTTCAGAGCATCCACATTGCCCTAAACGACTTTCGGGCTCATTCTGCAGGAGGTGAACTTCCCGCGGTGTAGACTAAACCACAGCTGCGATCAGCATCCCTGGGCTCCTGTCTTTGACCACCAGAAGACGCACCAATCCGGCGCGGCCCTGGCGGAGGTCCTCCGGCCGGCACTCCCGGTCCTTCAGCAAATTTATTTTTGCCTGTTTCCCTTCTGGTCCTCCAGGTCTCAAAACGTTCTCTCAGGGTTTTGAGCAGCCGCAGCTCATTACCGTGTGGGGTGACGAGTATAAAGACGTAACATTAGGAAGTCATGATCAGATGACGTTCTGTTTGGCGGCTCAAATCAAACAAACACTGGTATGAACCAATCACACATCACTTGGCCCCTGGAGTTACGTTTTCTGATTTCCTCTCCCTTTAGGGCCCTCACAGAGTCCAAACCTCCGCAGAGGCCGGCGAGGCCGCGGCTTTGCCGTGTGCTGCTGGCATGTGAGCCGGGAGGAAACAGCAGGAACAGACAAACTCGCTCATGTGCCAGGGCCCTGCGCCGCCTCCCAACCCTCTCGTCTGCGAGGGGCAGTGGCCGTGCACGGAGCTGTGGCCAGCTGTCCGCAGCCGGGGGGGACTGTGCCACCTCACTGACTCAGCACTGGGTTTGCGGCTTCTTAACACCGGCCGTGGCTCCTGCCTCCCCGTGTGGAAATCACACGGACGTGGTGAGAGAGAAAGAACTTGCAAATGGGCGGAGTTGAGCAGTGAGGAAGACCACTTAGCGCTGCGGCCACGGGGCCACGGCCACTGCGGCGGAGGGGAGATGGGCTCCCTGACAGCACCCGCTGCTGGGAAGGGTTTACAGCCAGCACGCACGGTGGGGCCGTTGGAACCGGCAAAGAGGAACTTGGCGGATATCATGGAGGGAAGGGAGGGGGTCTTGCTGGACTGGCCCAGTGGGATTCCTCCTGGAACAGGGCTCCAACGGCCGAGGATCACCTGACCACAGTCTGACTAACGTCTGGTCACGCAGTGAGTCCTGTCAACGCGCAGAGAAACTTAGAAACTTGTGGGGAAGGGAAGGTCATCGGGTGACATTCTAGAGACATTGTTGGCTCAGCTAGATGAGCCTCCGGTGAGGGGCTCTCCAGCCACTTTTGTCCACAGGCCGGGGCGTGAATCGATCGTCTCCCAGGGCCACTCTTTGCTGGAGCAGAGAATATTCTAGCAACAAAACAGCTTCCCCAGGTCCTTTCTCTCCCTCCTGAAAAGCCTGGAGCCTCAGGAGACCAGGATACCGAGACCTCGGCGCTGTGCCCAGCTCCCCCGGGGAGGGAGCCTGCGGCCCCACCAGGACACTGTCCCTTCCCCACACTGCTGTCCTCGCCGTCCAGAGGAGGACAGGTGCTGGGGAACACACTGCACAGGCCTGTGGGGCTGGGATCTGGATGTGCTGCCCAGCTTCCCGCTTGCCTGGTGGGGGGCCTGGGCCTGAGGTCGGCCCCCGTGGGTCTGTGATTCTCCTTCTCCCGAGGGGAAGGGGGTGTAAGTGTGGACACTTCAGAAGTGACCTTGGACATTGGACCTGGAGGTCTCCGTCTTCCCGCCTTCCGTTCCTCTGTCTGGAGACCCGGGACGGCCGTGCCCCGCGTTCCGTCTCATTTCCGTGGTCACGGCGGGCAGAGGCGGATCGGAAGTGAGACCGGCTCTTCCCTCCGCCGTGACGCTTGCTGCTCCGGCCCCCACCACGGGTGGCTCCAAGGCTGGTCTCTGCCCCATGTGACACGGTGACACCGGTGCCATTCTTCACCCTGTGTTTAGTGCTCTGCAGGGACAAACGCGTGTGGAACTCAGAACCTGGTTTTAGGATTTGGGGCCCGGTACAGGGGGAGTCGTATCTGCGGTCTCCTCCCAGCTAGGGTCCCAGCTCTTGTGCACGGCTCCTCCCTACCTTGCCACCCCGATCTCCTGTGACTCCCCCAGACAGCCCAAGCTCTCAGCAGAGATTCCTGTCCTGCCCTGTGACACCATGTGCGTGGTGCCAAATTCCCAAGTAGGTAACTGGCCCTCTCCTGAGATGCCTCTCTCCGCGGACGTGGGTCTAGCTGAGATCAGAAAGCCGCTGTCTCGGCTCCCAAACCCCCTCCTGTGGCACTCGGAGGACTCTCCCCCCCACATACACCCCCACCCGCGTCCTCTGTTCTCCAGCTGATTGGACGCTGTTGGAAGGCAGGGTCAGCTCTGACATTGCCGTGTGTCTCTCTTCCTGCCTAAATCTTAGTAGACATTTAAAAAACGTGTTGCCTCTTGGAAAAAAACATTCCCAAACATGCTAAAACCCCTGTTTCCTGAGTGCTGTCCCGGGATGCTGTGCTAAACAGGGAGGGGTGAACCCACGTCCCTGACGCAGCTGTCACGCGGAGCCTGCACTGGAACCCGGCCGTGAACCCGGCGAGAGGCGGCGCGGGTCGTCTCCGAGTCAGCTGCAGACGGGGAGACCGGGCGCTGGCGGACAGCGCCGTCCCCTCCCCGGACGTTTGCTGGTCGGGGCCGCGGCAGCGCTCGGGGCTGATGGCTGGAGGCCGCCATGGGCTCTGCAACACTCGCTGTGTCTCCCCTGCAACTGCCACCTCCTCCCCTCCCTCCTTCGCCCGGCCGCTTCTCGCTGCCTCCACCAGAGCCCTTCCTAAGCACAAAGGAGCCGGCAGAGGCTGCCCTGAGCAGGGACAGAGACCCCTGCTTGTGTGTCATTCTGCAGCTCTGGCCACAGACGCCAGCTGTCCTGAGAAGGCCGTTCTCCCCCAGGACCCGTGAGGAAAAAAGATGCAAATGTGGATGGTTCTCTGGCCCCAGGAGACAGCCTGCGAGGTCGGGCCATTTGCTTTAGTTCAGGGAGCCGGGGACCGGGCGGCCTTTCTGAGTGGGAGCAGCTGTGCCCTCCACCAACGTGTGGCTGTCACACGGTCCCTTTCCCTCTTCCCTCCTTCATTTCAGGGAGCTCCGGCTATAATTAGTTCTTGAATATGGCAATAAATCCAAAGCTTTGGAAATTTCAGAAAACTGCCCCCTACAAACACACACGCAGAGACACACAGAGACACACACACAGACACACACACGCACACACACACACACGCACACACACGTACACACACACACAGCACACGCAGCTCTACCGCCTTGGCGTCCCTGTCCCACACGCTGTCAGATCTAACCACCAGAAATCTGTGCAGACATCCCAGAAATCGGCTCTGAGACAAACCCGTGTTCCAGTCTATAGAACTTGGAGTGGAAAATGAAAACTCCCCGTCTGGCCATCTGACATCTTTATTGGCTGCGACGTCCCCAGAGGCTGAGTCGCCCCGTCGAGCGCGAGCGACTCCTCGCCGCCATCATGTCTGCTTTGAAGACGCGCTCCGCCTGCGCCAGCGCCCACCGCATGGTCTCCGCGCACTCGGGGATCCTGCAGACGGGCCTCTGTAATTGATAAGAAATAATAATAATACTTTTTTTAGAAGAAGCAGGAAATGGCTGTGCATAAAACCTCCTGTGTGCAAGCCATGGACGGAAAAAACAGCGCAGCCTCTGGGCTAATCCGTGCCCTTTGAAAATTGCTATTTCTTTTGTTTTCTCGTCCGCGTCCCCCCAACGCCCGCGATTTAAATCTTTAGCCTCCGCATTTCAAGCAGAGGAGCGAGTACGCCGGTTCCCTCAGGGAGCCGCCGTGTCCCTGGCCTGCGTCCTGGAGACAGAGCCCCGCCGAGGAGCAACAAAGGGAAACAGAACGTTCTGGGAAGGATTAAACCTGAGAACACTATTTGGCGATAAATTTGAAAGGTTCTTGACCTGTTTCCTACTTTCCTTCGAACTTAACCTTCACCTAACAGGTTTGGGAGCCCTGAAAGCGACAGGCGTGAGTCAGATGGGGACGACTTCCCAGCGAAGCATGTGTTCCTGTCAGATGCCCAGGTTTGGACCTGGCTCTCCACTCCAAGAGCTGTGTCACTCGGGCAAGTTATGTAAGCACCGTGGGCCTCAGTCTCCTCATCTGTAAAATGGGCTTGACTGCAGCATCTCTCTCCAGACGAACACATTTTCTATGTGCACGCATGGATTGAAGTAACGCATGTAAATCATTTAGGGTCTGTACGTTTACTACTTAAAAAATACCGTCAGCCCAGTTGAGGGGGTGGATGGAAGCACTCAGTCACACGACCCCGCCAGACTCAGTCCCTCCTGGCCCTGGTCACCTGACATAGCAGCGTGACAACAGTGACCAGCAGAGAATGCTCTGCACTGTTGAGTCGAGGGACAGGTGTTACAGGAAGGTGGGTGAATATCAAGGAAGGCTTCCAGGAAGAGGCGGGGGTCTGATTTGGTCAATGGAAGGAAGCATTTTCTAGCTGTTTCCAGCCGCGCTTACCCCCCGGGTGTTTCGGGAGACTCACTCTTGACGTTCGGGAGCAGCTGAAGGAGTCAGTGGGTGGGAATATCGGGAGAGAAGCACGTCCTCTAGCGCATGCGAGGTAGCACACGCCGCCTGGACAGGCTGTGACCGCAGCGTCCTCCACCGAACGGGCACAGCCGCCGCACCTGTGCGCTTGTGCGGGGCCGGCGTGGCTGGCTCGGGGCCGCGGTGGATCTCGGAGGAAAGTCTGTGAACTCAGGCGGCTGCGGGCCCTTCTCTTCTCCCTCTGGCACCCTGCAAATGGGCCTCCGTAATTGATGAGAAATAAAAATAATACGTTTTTAAAAAGCAGGAAATAGCAATACAGAAAGCCACGGATGGGGAAAGCCACGGATGGGGAAATTTATTTAATGTAAGTTTTCTGTGACATCCCACCTTTGCCAGGTCCCAGCCGCGGGGCTCTGGGCACGGCTCCCTGACGCCGTCTCTCAGTCCCCGACGTGGCGCGGAGTGGCTGGTTTTCAGCTTGCGCTGGATGTGTTTCCTGACTGCAGGGCTGCTTAAAACAATGTCCGTACGACGAGAGGATTTTCCGTGGGCGCGCACCTCTGCTTCGGGAGACACGCAGGGACACGCGGATGGCGACGACGGTGCGAGGACCCGGGATGCTCACTCCTGGCGCATCCACCCCACAGTTTCACTGAGGACCCGGCACGCGCCCAAACCGCTTTCCCAGGTCACAGACGCAGGGCTGGATAAAGCGGCACTGACAAAATTCTGGGGCCACGCTCCCCGGGAGCCCGGTTCTCCACCCCACGGGACGCCCGCCTTCGCTGCTGGAGGGGTTCGAGACACGATCCCCAAAATACGGCCCCTTGGCATTTGGGAAACGCCCCTGCCCCCTTCCCTAAAGCGGGTGGTAAAACCGAGGCAGGGTTTCCTGCCCTTGCCCTGACGCAGCTCATAGGACCCACACGTGAGAGGTGCCCTCACTGCCCCGCAGGAAAAGAATATCTTCATCTCGGGGACACGGGGGCACAGAGGAGAGTCTGAGCAAACGGACCCCTCTGAGTCCCCCAGTTTATGACGCTGACTGGATGGCACCCCCTTCATCCAATCACTATTCACGATCGTCTACTTCGTCATCAGAGCTAGTTTAAAACACACAGGTGCACCCCTTCCTTTGACGTTCGTGTCCTTACGATGGCTTCCGTGCCACGTGAAACTTACCTTAAATAACGCAGCAGAATTTCCCCGTGTCTTCCGTCACAGGGGCCTCAGACACGAACGCAGCGGTGGGTGAGGACGAGGTATCTCCCTCCCGGATGACATCAGATGAGCTCGGCGACTGCGCCCTCCCCCGCCCCCCAGTCCTCCCCACCCCCGCTGCGTCCCGGCGACTCACCTGGAGCCGCGGCTGCTCTTCCCGTCCGAAATGCACAGCGGGTCTCTGGGACTGCGTCCCCCTCCCCCGGGGTCCATCTCATTTAACAGCCGGCCCCTCCTGGCTCTAGGCCCCTCCCCTGCGCTCTGGACCTTCCTCAATCCTCGTGGAGCATTTTAGGACTCCCCTCTCCCCTCTCTGGTCCCCCAGGCACCCACACCCACACCTGTGACTTCGGTCAACACAACACACACACGTGTGAATTCTGAGTCTCCGGCCCCAGCGTCCTCTCTGAGCACCAAAACCACACGGCCAGTCGCCTCCCGGGCTGGCTGCTATAGGTGCACCCCAGTGGGGAAACGCTGGAGCTCCCAACGTCCACGGCAACGCCCACCCCGCATACTCGGGGGAACAGGACTCCGCAAACCCGGGGAGCAGGCCAGAGACCGCGGCGTCGCTCCCGCCGCCTCTCTCCCGCCGCCTCTCTCCTCACGCCCCGTATCCGACACATCGCCCGCTTCCTGGACCCTCCTACCCTACAGCGTCCTCTGAATCCGGCATCTCCGCCCTACAAGCCACCGACCTCCTTACAGGTGGCCTTCCCTGGCGTCCCTCACTCGCTCTTGTCACCTTCAAGCCGTACCTTTTATTATTTTAAGAATAATTGTGAAAGAGGCAACTGTAGAACCATCGCCCGACTCAGGAAAGGGACCTCGGCCAGGGTCTTAGAGAGAGCCCTGCCTGTCCACCCCCCACAGCAACCCCTTCTCCTAACGGTCACCGCTGTCCCGGCTTCTTCCTGATGACAATTCTTTTGCTTTTATTTCCTGCATTGCCATCCATGCATGAATCCCTGAACAATAGGATTTCCGCTCTGCCTGCCACCGATCCTACATGAAAGGGATTAGGCCTTGTGTGTTCTCTGTGACTCCCTTCTTCGGCTTATCATTTATTTGTGAGATCCGTCCGTGGAGATGTGTACAGCTACACCCGATTTGCTTCCATTTTGAGCGTTCCGCAATTTATTTATCCATTCTACAACACATAGGCGTTGGGATGTTGCCAGTTTGCTGCTCTGAAAATTCTCCGTGTGGCTCCTCTGTATAAAAAACTGACCTTCCTGCTACAAGGAAGTGGGTTTGCCTCAGCACCTCATATTGCCAGATCTTTGGGTATTACCTATCTGATGTGTATGTACTAGTATCTCACTGGGACGTGAATGTGTATTTTCCTAATTTGTAATGAGGTGGGGTATCTTTACATTTGTTTATTGGCCAATTGAATTTCCTCTTTTTTTTTTTTTTTAGAAATAGGGTCTTGCTATGTTGTCCAGGCTGACCTGGGCTCAAGTGATCCTCCTGCCTCAGCCTCCTGAGTAGCTGGGACTATAGGCTCAAGCCACTGTGTACTGCTCAGTTAGATGTCATGTTTCTTGGCATGCCCATAAACTGCATTTAATACCAGGGAAGCCACTGACGGATTCTGTCAGGCTTCTCACCTTTTCCACGTAGATTAGTAAAAGTTCTCTCAACCATCTGGACCCTGGTTCTCTGGTGAATGCATCTATTTTGGTCTCTTCTCCCACTCCACAGCACATCTTTTCACTCTCTCCAAAGTGCCTTTTGGTAAACTCTCATAATTTTAATGTAATCAAATGTATTGATCCTCTATTTTATAGTTGGTGCTTTTGCTACCATGTTAAAAAAATCCTTTCTCCTCTTTCATGATAATTCTTGATTTGTAGCAGGGCAAATTATCCTACCTTATTCCTTAATAGCTTTACGTGTTTTATCCTCCCCGGAGGCTGTGGGCTTCTACATGTTGCTTTTTGTTTATCTCTGTGTCGATACATCACCCTCCTGATTATTTTAAGATTGCCGAGGTGGACAGCTGGAGTTGTGGTCCCTGCAGGTCACGCCACCATTCACTCGTGTGTTTCTGTCCCAGGCTGTGACTTGTTTTGGCCAATGAGACAGCAGAGACTACGACACAGAGACGTGCTGAGCGTGTCTGCACCGGGCTCGCCCTCCTGAAGGCGGCTGGGAGACGGCCGCGGCGCGGAGAGGTCTGGCTGGCAAGACCAGCGGGGAGAGTGGCCGAGTCACCCCGGCCGGCACGGCGGAATCCAGCCAGGCCACCTCCGACGGCAGCCCGTGCGCCCGGGCGAGCTGGCGGAAGTGCCGGGTCAACACGCAGTGCGGGAAGAGAGTGTCGTTGCTCGGGGTCTTCGTCGGGCAGCGACAGGTAACTGCAACAGCGGCGTTACCTCTTCTCGGGTCTCTGCCTCCGTCGGGTCCGCAGCCGCCTGCCCAGCTCCGACCCTCCGCCCCGGTTCAAGCCACGGGCGTCTCCGCCAGGGCTCGTGCTGGTGCCGCTGCACCGCTCTGCTCCGTCCTGTCCACGCCGGATCCCGTCCAGAGCACAGAAAGCTGTGCAGGAAAACGCGGCACACGGCTCTGCGCTCAACGTGTCTGTAAAATGTCATCCGTTACTTCAGCTCAGATTGGTTTAAATATGAAAGAAATGACGCGTATGTTTTAAAATCCCCTTGGAGCTTTTCCCCAAGATCATATCCTTTCTCCCTCTTCACCGGTTGTCCGTGGTTATCCGTGGTTATCCGTGGTTATCCATACTCAAATAAATAAACCTCGACCTAAATCTCACACCTTATATATAAAAAACAAAAACTCAAAATGGATCATGGAATTAAATGCAAAATGTAAAACTATAAAACTTTTAGGAAAAAAAATGGAGAAAATCTTCAGGATCTAAGGCAGGCGAGGAACTTCCCAGACTTGGCAGGAAAAGCACAACCCATCAAAGGAAAACTCGGTAAACTGGACTCCATCAAGATTAAAATCTTTTTCCCTGTGAAGGAACCTGTCAGGAGGATGAAAAGAAGCCACAGACTAGCAGAAAATATTTGCAAACCACGTATCTGACAGAGGATTGTTATCTGGAATATAGCAAAACTTTCCAAACTCAATCACGGAATAAAAAACAATCCAATTGGAAAGCGGGCAAATGACCTGACGAGATATTTCACTAAAGAGCACGTACAACTTTCAAGTAGGCGCAGAGGAAGACGCTCAGCGCCGTTAACCGCTGGAGGGACGCGCGTCATCGTCACAGGGAAATAGCGGGACGTGCCTATCAGAGCGGCCGGAATCAAAGACAGTGAGGACCCCAAATGCAGGTCAGGGTGTGCAGAAGCTGCAACTCTCGCGTTGCCAGTGAGAATTTAAAAGGCTAC
The DNA here is from genome assembly GCA_963574885.1 of Lepilemur ruficaudatus. NCBI lineage: Eukaryota > Metazoa > Chordata > Mammalia > Primates > Lepilemuridae > Lepilemur > Lepilemur ruficaudatus. The sequence continues at coordinate 10,014 of CAUYRT010031815.1, read as the reverse complement.
AGTCCTCCGGAAAACTGGGATTTTCTTTACAAATCACGCATTTTCTCAAAAACGCGCAGCCGCCATCCTATTCAGCAGTTGCACTTTACCCTAGAGAGACGAAGACCGTTCGTTGTTCACGCGAAAACCCGTCCGTGCATGTTTATGGCAACTTTACTCCCGATAGTCCCAGACGGGAAACAACTCAGATGTCCTTTAGCAGGCGAATGCCAAGCAAACTGTGGGATAGTCACACCTTGGACGCCTCTCAGCAGGACGATGAGCAGAGTGTTGATTCTCTCAACAACCTGGGTGAATTTTCAAAAAAGCCCTCCTAAAAGGTTACATGCTCTGTAATTCCATTTACAGAACATTCTTGAAATGGCAAAATTGTGGAATCGGAGACCAGAGTAGTGGCTGCCAGGGGTCGAAGAGGAGTTGGGGCTGGGAGGGAAGTGTGCCTGGCTATGAATCCCAATGATGAAAGATCTGCATGGTGCTGGAATGTTCCATACCTTGACCGAGCGATGCCAATCCCCTGGTGGTAAGGAGGTACTGTAATTTCGTGGCATGTTACTGTTGGTAGAAACATGGGCTGTCTCTGCATTCATTCTTACATCCAAATATGAATCTATAATTATTTCCAAGATAAAAAATTTAATTTAAAAACGCAGATCTGATCATTACGCTCCATCGTGTGAGACCCCGGTGGGCTGCCTACTGCCCTTGGCAGGAAGCCCAGTGTCCTCACCGTGGTTCAGGACCCAGTGTGACCCCGTTCCTCCTATCTGAGACCCCGCACACCCCCTTCTCCCTGTGGCTGCCAGGGCTCCCGCCTCACTGGCCTCCCAGCCAGGAACCTTAAATCCGCCGCACCCTTCCTGCCCCAGAGCTCCCAAAGCTCACTCATGTTCCTGCAAGCCCACGGCGTGTAACACACTGGGTTATGTGTTTACAGTGAAGGTTTTAGAACCACAAAGCCCACAAGCACCTGCTGCACACCAGGTCTTACTCCAGGCAAAGAGGAAATGACAGTGAACGGCGTGGCCGAGATCCCTGGTGCCCCACGGCCTACCGCCGGGTTGCTCAGGTGCATCTTTCAAGGTACTCGCTCGCCTGGAAGAGAAGCGCCAGGACGCCTGGCTGGGTGTGCTGTGCTGACCTGCACACGGTAGGTCCGGGATCAGTATCTGTTGAGCGAATCAGTGAATGAATACAACAGGCCCACGCCTGCGCTCCATCCTTCCCAGGAACCTGTGTGTCTCAGACACCTCCCGGCCACCGTGCCGGGCCCTCCCAGCTCACTCTTCTTCCAGCTGCTGCCATGGGGACCCGTCCCGCAGAGCCTCTGACCAGCTTTGTGCACCTGACTTCAGGCCCGTGGGACACCTTGAACTCCCATCCCCAGGGTTCTCGATGCCACCCACTGGCGTGTGGGAGCCTCTGCCAACCTTCCTAGCACGCTCATGTTGGTAAGTGCGGAAGGGTTAGCACCCAGGCGGCGTACCTTAGCTAACGGGGGTGGCAGGAGATGGATGGTGACTTCCTCGTCGGACCCTGAGCAAGGGGTTCTGAGACACACCTCATGAGGCTTCTCAGAAGGTTCTACCTGATTACAGTTGCCAGATAAAATATCAGTTACTCAGTTCAATTTAAATATCAGATAAATAACACATAATTGTTGGTGCAAGTATATCCCCAACATTGCACGGGATATACTCATTCTAAAAATGTATTTGTTGTTAATCTGAAATTCAAACGTAGCTGGGTATCCCATGTTTTTATTTACTGAATCCAGCAACTGGCAGCTGGCAGTGGGGCCGTGCCCACAGCCTGTCCCGTGCTGGCTTGTCCTCCCCTGTCTCGCCACCCTGCCCCTCTCCGCCTCTCCCTGGAATCCCACGTGACTTACTCCCCGTTAAGTCTTAGTCTCAGGCTAAGACACTCTCTGGGTATCTTCCAAAAAAGAAATACTTAAGAAAAAGTCAATCAATCCAAAAATTAAGAAAACCCTCCTTAACCCAAATACGCAGGTGTTCCTTAGCGCTGCCGCTGATCCGGGTCACCACGGCCTGAGTTAAGGCCACACACCCCTCCTCCGCCCCGAAGCTGAGTTCAACCAATCTCCTTCTGAATCTTTCTCACACCTTTTGAAGTCTGAAAGGATATTTAGGAAGAAGACTAGTACTTAAGTGTAAGCCTTTGAAAAGCAGTTTGACCTGCTTAAGTCACCTGTGCCCTACTTTGGCAAGACGTTTTTGAAGTCTTCAGCTCGATGGCAATAAACTTCCCTTGTCAAAACACCGTGAAGAGCCCCATGGAGGAAAAGTCAGTGAGGCATCCCCCAGCTACTGGGCTAGTTTCAGCTTCAGGAACCTTCTTTATTAGTGGCAGACTGACATGGGCTTACGTAACGTGCCAATTACTCAAAAGGCTTCATTCGGAGAAAGAAACTCACCCACAGGCGCCCTCCCGGGGGCAGAGCCAGCCTCTGAACACCTGTTCCCAGATGAGGACCCTGCACGGCTTTTGTGGGCCAGGTGGGAGGGCTGCTCGTTGGAGGGATCTCTCCCAAACTGTAAGGTAGGAAAGCGACAGAGAAGGAATTAGGTCTTTAATAATAAACGGAACGGCCACCTTTGGGGGTGAGTGTCGCTGTCCCCCTTGAGGGAGAATCCCTGTTCCGGCAGGTTGCTGATGTCGTGCCTGCCCTGTGCAGTGTCCGGTGGAGCTCACACAGTCAGCTCAGCTCAATTGTAGTGAGCTCTGAGGGGCTGCGCCACACTCATCTAATGTGGGTGCTTCACCGTCCAGCATGTCCCCATCCCGAAGGCCTCCAGGCATCACCGCGTGGACCGGGGAACCGGGCAGGTGAATGCCAGCGTCAGAGTCTCCCAGTGCGGGCGATGAGGACGCACTCCTCACCCCAGCCCCGAGCCCACCTGCACCCCTGCATCAGGCTCTGCAGCCAGATCGTCCGTCCGTAGGACTGTGCACGCTGCCGTGCGCTCATCACCTGCTGAAGGATGGCGCCTCTCTGTTCATCTGCTCCTTCCTAAAGGAGAGGTGTTCCATGTCACCACACGCCATTACTCCCGTTTCTCTTGCCTCACCGCGTTTCAGGTGGCTTGTGCCCGCACAGTCCCATCTTTGGGGACATCCCAGGTCAGCCCGAGCTCCCTCGGCATCATCAAAGGTGATGCTGCCCCGTTCGGGCACTCCACTGCGTTCTCTCCTCCTCCGGCCGCAGCCTTCTTGTGTCTCCCACCAAGGCTGCTGGTGAAGTCCACGCCGGAGGACTGAGCCCATGGGCACGCCCTTAGCACCGCGTGCGTCTGAAACATTCGCGTTGCTGCAGCGGTTACTTTTTATAGCCTCGGTGCCCAAGTCTTTGGGTGTCACTGGGAGCCGAGTCACCAGGTGTGCCTCTGAGTAGCAAAATTAGGAATCATTCAGTGCTTTGACGGTGGCAATTAGCTTCCCAGTATGAGCGCCAAGATTTTTTCTAATTAAGGCAGGAACGGTTTCTCAGTCTATAATAATCTCATTTAAAGTGTGTCCAAAACACTTAACATGCTTTGTTTAGGAACATCATTCCTATGCATTTTTTTTTAACTATGTAAAAATAGACACATCTCTGGGATGCTCCGTCTCCAGCTGGTTGCTCACCAAACACGTACACAGCGCCGGTGCAGGGCTGGTGTGCCGCGCAAGGCAGGCGGGGCCGTCGGGGTTGGGTTTTCAGGCAGAGGACGTTACCCCCGGGATGCTTGCACATCTGCGCACTTAAGACCCGCTCATCTTTGGAAAGCGACTCATGCTTTAAACGTAAAAGAAACACGAAGGTCCTCTGCCCAAGCGAAGTAGGTCTCTTCCCCTCCAGGCCCCTAGTTCCGCCTCCTGTGGAAGCAGAGTCTCAAATTGGACAAAATGCAAAGCTCGACCGAAGGATTCACTGACGCCCAGAAAGTGGGGGAGCCGCACCAAGGCTGTTCTTGAACCTCGCGTTAAGCAGAGCTCTGGACAGTAGAAGCCTCACCGAACTGTAAGCACCAAGAAGGGCACTTGGCATGTCGTGGTCGCGGCCGTAGCTCCAGCACCTCGGACAGCGCCTGGACCACGGCGGGCGCCGAGTCCATAGCTGTTACACAAGACTTTTAGAGTGAAGTTTTGAACTCCCCCAACAAGCAAGAAATGACCCGCTCTTGCACCTGTTGTGACCTCTCTGCACAAAGTGCAAAGCTCTGTGGCCACGTCTCCAACTTCTCCCTGTGTTAACACTGGCAGGGCTGCAGCCTCCAGAAGAGACGTAGCTGCCCAGCATGCAATAACCACTTTTCAGTCTCTATAAATGCAATCGAATCCGGGTTCTAAATTCATTATCCATTAATTCCACAGCTGCATGAATGCTCTTTATGGAAGTCACCAAACCTGGGAGAATCAACTTCCTTTTGGAAAAGGACAGAACCCCCGTCCTGCACTCGGTCACATGGTGGAATAACGGGGAGTTTGCCGACATCACCCCACTGTCTCATCACATCCACTGTGTCGCTGACCAAACTCTTGATCTGAATCCTGTCTGTGGTCAAGCAGTAAAAGGGGCTGGCCTGGGTGGATGTCCTGTGCCTCCCTGGCCCATTCGCTGTTAGGGACAGGTGCTCAGCAGTGGTCAGTGGTCAGGAGGAAGAGAAGCAAAGAGCCTGGTGTTGCCTCCCTGGAGGGGGTTCTTACATGGTTAAAACTGTCTGGAAAGACATTCTTCGGGTGGTGATGGCGGCGCCATGGGAGGAACCGGGCGTCACTTCCTTTGTGCCTCAGGGTTGAGGGCTGCGCTCAGTCTACGCTGGGTGCTAAGCCCTGGCTAAATAAATGAAGCTCCTTGCATGGTGTTCATCAGAAAGGGCATAGCCTCTCCTCCTGTTGTTTATGAATATTCGTCAATGAGAGAAGATGCAGCTCCAGGGAACAGCGAAATGAGTTGGCGTGGAAACCGAGCGGCACTGTTTGGACGCTGGCGGAGAAGCCGGAAGCCACTTGCTCGGGCAGCCAACCCTGATGCCGGAGCCCCGCTGCCCTTCGCAGCTTGGCAGGTGGACAGGAAAACCTCCGGGCTTATAATGAAAGTCCCACTGCAAATCCCCGCAGAGAACGCCAACCGGAGGGAAGCTTTGGCTCCTGGCTGCGGATGCAAGAGACAGGACGGGAGAAAGAAAAGAGGAAAATCGCCCTTTGATCCGAAGGGGAGCTAACCCAGAGGGCTCTCTTGTTCACAAGGACACAGTGCCTCCTGATCCACATGCTCCGCTTTCTGTTTGGAGCGAATCTGCTGCATCCTGCTCTCTGCAGCCCTGAGAGAGCTCGGCTTTTGGGCCCCGGCCAGCCGGCCCCTCCCCACCCAGGTGCCACTTTCAGCTAGAAGGGGTCCCGGGCAGCACAGGAAGGGCTGGTGGGTTCTCTGAGCAATCCCCCGGGGTGCAGGCTGCACTACCCACAGTCTCCTGCTCACGGGGCTGGCCTGGGGCAACGGCCCGGCCCAGGGGTCCCTTCTGGAGAGAGTCCCCGCCCTGCTCCTCCGTCCATGCCTTGGCGGCTTCTTTTCCCTCCTCTTGGTTTTCTATCGTGGTGTGACAATTGCCACAAGCACAGCGGCTCTTGACAATGTCTCGCCGTTTCTGTGGGACAGGACTCTGGCCGTGGCTCAGCTGGGCCCGTGCAAGGCTGCGATCCAGACGTCAGCCAGGGCTGTGTCTCACGCGAGGCTCGGCTGGGGAAGTGGGTGCCGCCGAGCTCCCGCGGCAGTGGGCAGCAGGCGGTTCCCTGGAGGCCGTGTGTTGGAGGGTTCGCGCCTGTGGTCCTCTCCATGTTGGGTCACAGCGTGGCAGTGGGCTGCTCAGAGCCAGCGAGGGACAGTCTCCTCAAGACCTGCAGACTCACGTATGACTACCGTGATACACAAAGTCACACGGCCGTGTGAACTCCGTCGCCTTCGCCAAGGCTGCTGGGTACAGGCGGGTCATGGGTTCTGCCCACGCTCAGGGACTGCAGATCCCACGGGGCCACGGACACCAGGAGGTGGGCTCACGGGGCGGCCTCAGATACCACCTGCACGTCTCGCGACCTCCCGCACCTCGCCCTGAGATCCTCCCGCAGCCCCCAGATGTAAACACCAGCTTCAGGCCGAGCGCCAGTGCTCCAGACTTGCAGGTGCAGGGCCTGTGGCCAGGTCAACTCTCCTGCTCTCAACTCAGTCCTCACAGCCTGCCTCTCCCGGGGCTTCCCCGTCTCATTCCACGGCAGCAACATCCTTCTGGACTTTCAGCCAGAACTCATCTCTAACTCCCTCTCCTACGCTCCACAGCCAACCCGCCGGCAAACCCTGCCGACCCCACTGTGAACTTGTACCCAGACCCGGAGCACGTCTCGCCCCGCCCTGCCGCCCCAGCCGGGCCAAGCCAGCACCCGTGCTGCTCCTGGGCCAGGAGCCTCCTAATTGGACAAGCTTAGGATTGTCTACGCTTGTCTTCCTCCAGCCTCTCCTCAAAAATGTAGACGGAGGGATTCTTTTAAAGGATTAACTTTGGCTAAAGACACTCCCATGGTCCCATCTCAATTGGAGGTAAGTTCAAAGGCCTCACTTTGGTCCACAGGCCCAAAGGCCCCTGGCTACCTTTCGGACTTCAATAAATATAGCTCTTCCATTGCTCGCTCTTCCCAAACCTCGCTCTAACACGAAAAGCACTCTTAGGCCTCAGGGCCTTTGCACGGGCTGCACCACTGTCTGCAATGCAAGTCTCCCAGAGGTTCCAAGACCTTCCCCTCTTGCCCAGGTCTCTGCCCATTCTCTGCACAGTAATCATGGCTGCTCTAGTCTGGGACCTTCTCACACTCCTGTATTTCTCCAGAACTGACAGGGTATATGTTTATATGTTTGCTTGTGTCTGCTTCCCCTGGAAGCCTGTGAACTCCACGAGGGCAGGGCCTCTGTGTCTCATGGACATAGCACCCGGCCTGGCCGAGAAAGGCCGGGTGGACAAGTGGAATGAATGAGTGAGTCCAGACCGCACTCTGACTGTGCCGTCGTGCCCTAGAGCACAGGAAAACCCCTTCACTCCATTCTCTGTGTGCACGTGCCTGTGGTGGGGTCACCTGGGCCTCAGTTACTTCTGTCTTCACTGAACCCCAGTTTAAACCTTCCCAGGTTTGGAGTCCAAACTGTCTCTTTAAATAAACAGAAGCTTTTCTTGGGCTCCCGTTTTCCTCCCCACTTGTTTTGGAAGTTCTGAGCGCAAACCGCGTCAGACCATCATGCCGGGATGACTAATGTTCTGCCCTGGCAAGTGCGTGGTTTGCAGGAAGTGATTCTCCCCACGTTAGGTCCCCAAGCAAAACAACACAGTGACAACAGTGGCGCCTCTGACAATGGCGACGATGACAGGGAAGAACAGGCGCCCAATGGAGCCTTTCAGGAGACGCAAATCCCTGCTCTGCGGCGCGCCAGCCACCTGCCCTCAGCCGCGGCCCGGGCCCTCTCCAGAGCCGTTGTCGTCACACACACGACAGAATAATCACAGCACCCGCGCCACACTCTTAGGAGGAATGTGAAATTTAATGGGCTCTAGAATGTTCCGCGCAGCCTGCAAGCAGGAACTCAACGGATAGCTGAGATCACTGTCAGTGGGAGACTGAAGAAGGGTTCTGTGCTACAACAGGGCACAAAGGAACGAACCAACCCTCCTTTTCCCGCTTAAAGAGGATTTTTCACTCTCAAAATCACTGTGGATCACAGCGGGAACTAGTTAGCTGTGGTCTCCCCGATCACCAGGGGGCCAGGCACCGAGCTAATCTTGGTGGTGATCTTGGAATCCCAGAGGGGGTTGTCCAGAAAAAACCCACACCTGAGGGTGCGCTCAAGTTGATTTTTTTATTCCTTCTAATTATTTAGTATGCTTTTAGTCGTGGGATTGAATTTAAGAACAAAAACAGAAAATGAAGGGATTGTCCTCAACAAACCCTTTCTGCTTCAGGGAACTTAGCAGAGCAGCTGCTTCCGAATTCTGACAACTTCGGAAAACTCCGTTTGGGAGCCGAGGTTTCCGGCAAGGTCACTGTCTCAGACGCAGAGACGGCTGGTTGGTCTAAGAAGAGCCAGATGCTACCCCACCTCCTCCGGCCACCTCCCTCCCTCCCCAGCTTCACGCCGCTGACTACCATCGTCCTGATTCATGAAAATATCGCTTCCCGTCAGAAAGATCTTAGAAAGATTCGGGGTTTTATCATCAACTCAACCCTACACAGCAACATTTTCCTAACAGTTACTTCTACAGTGGCAGCGTGAAGAGACGAAACTTCCGGCAAAACGTTTCCGGCACGGGGTTTGGTGGCCGCTGCCCCCGCCCGAGCCGGCACCGCGTGTGCGTGAGAGCAGCAGAGGCGAAGGCCGCCCCCGCTTCCTGGCCAGACGCAGGCCCACTTGTGCCCAGCCACCACGTTTTTCTTAATTTTCTTAAACCTGGCCTGAGTCCACCTTAAATTAGTGTTAAACGGCTTTATTAAGGCAAATTGACTTCAATCTCAGGGCTCTCCAGGAGCTGGCACGATTAGTAGGCTCCGGCGGTTTCCCGTCGGTTCCGAAAGTATTCGCTGTTGTCTTACACGTTGGGGAACACGGAGGTTGGGAATATTAATACACGCGATGATGAAGCCACGGTGGCCTTTGTCAGAGGCTTAATTGCTCACAGTAGGACTGCTGCTAACAGGTGCCTTTCAAATCCCATCCCTTCCCTCGCCGAGCTGTGCAGCCAGCTCGTCTAGAGATGCGAAAAGTCTGTCATCAGCGCGGGACTTCCTGCTCTGCTTTAGAAAGAGCAGCGGTAACTGCACGACGCCACAAAACCCCCGCCATGTTCTCACCGCTGCACACCTCGCTGTTCCCCGAGTGAGCTGACGCAGGCAAAGCTCCTATTCCTTCCTGAGCAATTAGCCACACGCAGGATGGAGGGTCCCAGGGGCTTCAGCATCTCCCGCTAAATCTTCACAAATCACCAGCGCTCTGGCAAGGAGCCCCACAGTCTTAATCCAAGTCACTTTCCCACTCAGCCCGGGGGTCCCCCTGGCTGGCCAAGGTGCTGGATGGGATTCCGTCAGTCCAGCGGGAAGACTTCAGCTAAAAAGAGGGGTGTGTGTGTGTGGTCGGATGGCTATTAGATGAGCACATGTGAATCTGTGTGTGCAGATGTCCACATGAATAGATGAATTAATGGATGGATGGACATGTGTGGGAGAGTGTGTGTGTGTGCACACACGTATGTGTGATTGTCTTCATCTGTCTAGTTAGGTAGATGGGTGAATGAGTGGATGGACAAATGGATGGATGAGTGGATGGATAGATGGATGATGGATGGATGGATGGATGATGGATGAGTGGATGGATAGATGGATGATGGATGAGTGGATGGATGGATGGATGGATGGATGATGGATGGATGGGTGGATGGATGGGTGGGTGGATGGATGGATGGATGGGTGGATGGATGGATGGATGAGTGGGTGGATGGATGGATGAGTGGATGGATGGATGGATGGATGGAGGATATCTGGATGGATAGGTGGATGGACGGATGGATGCATGGATGGGGATGTATGTATGGATGGACGGACATAAGAGTGTGAGCGTGTTTGTGTGTGTATGCGTGTGGATGGATGGATAGACGCTCAAATACATACATATGTGCCTATATACGCACACAAGCTTCTAACTTCACTAAAGACCCACCACAGTCTGGGCCCACCGCAGTGCTCACACAGCTGCTCCTCCTTTTATGTGGAGTTCACTTTCTCCTCCAAGTCCTCAGAGGGGAGACAGATAAGCTTCTACTTTTCTGCTTGGCAAATAGGTGCAGGCTTCTTCTGGGTCCCCTGCGTAGGCAGAACCGATCACCGGCTGTTGTAAGGACGCTGTGAGAACTGCTCCAGCGTGGCGTCACCCCAGTAAGCTGCTGCAGACGCCCCCTGCCGAAGCACTGCCCCTCGGTACCA
>CAUYRT010031812.1:0-30751 GCA_963574885.1 Lepilemur ruficaudatus | reverse complement strand
TTTCTTATCGGGCCTGCCACGTGATATCGACCGCTGATTACAGTCTTTCCGGACACTGCGGACGTGCGTGAGGTTGGGTGGATGGATGGATGGGTCGGTGGGTGGATGGGTGGGTGGATGGATGGGTGAATGGATGGGTGGATAGATGGGTGGGTGGGTGGATGGGTGGATGGGTGGGTGGATGGGTGGGTGGATGGATCAGTGGATGGGTGGGTGGATGGGTGGATGGATGTATGGGTCGGTGGGTGGATGCATGGGTGGGTGGATGGGTGGATAGATGGATGGGTGGGTGGATGGGTGGATAGATGGATGGGTGGGTGGATGGGTGGATAGATGGATGGGTGGGTGGATGGGTGGGTGGATGAATGGATGGATCAGTGGATGGGTGGATCAGTGGATGGGTGGGTGGATGGATGGATGGGTGGGTGGATGGATGCATGGATGTTCTAATTATTGAGAGGTTTAATGGAACAGATGTTCAATGGATGGACAGATTTATATGGATGACTGAATGACCAGACCCGTATATTCCCATCCTTGCCGTCATATCCTAACAGCGACGATTTTGGGTGCTCACCAACTCCTAAGAAAAGGACTAATCAAGCTACTGTGACCCTGGTGCTCACTCTGTGTACAAAATGCTTTACACCCCTGTGCTATTTTGTTTCCACAGCAACCCTACAAAGCAAATATGTTGCTATATTTCTATTTTACAGATGACGCAATAAAGGCACAAAATGACGTTTTCAAAGATACAAAAGTGGCTGAGCCTCCTGGCTCACGCCTGTAATCCCAGCAGTCTGGGAGGCTGAGGCGGGAGGATCGCTCGAGGTCAGGACTTCAAGACCAGCCTGAGCAAGAGCGAGACCCGTCTCTACTAAAAATAGAGGGAAATGAGCTGGACCACTAAAACTATATAGAAAAAAATTAGCCGGGCGTGGTGGCCCATGCCTGTAGTCCCAGCTACTCAGGAGGAGGCTGAGGCAGGAGGATCGCCTGAGCCCAGGAGTTGGAGGTTGCTGTGAGCGAGGCTGACACCACGGCACTCTAGCCCGGGCGACAGAGCAAGACTCTGTCTCAAAAACAAACAAACAGAAAAACAAAGTCACAAAACCGTCCAAAGGAGAAAATTGGGACTTCAGCCTAGACAGAGAGCCCTCTGCACCCGAGTGCTCCTCGGCCCCAGGACACCACAACCAAAGTGGGGACACTGGGCATGTCCCCTCCCGCCTTGCTCCTGGGCCACGGCGCCTGCGTCAGCCACGGGCACACTGATGTGCACGACGGTCCGGCACAGCCGGGACGTAGTAGTTACTCAATAAAAACATGCGGAACAGATGCGCTCCTGGCCCCGGGGTGACCCAGGTCCCCACACTCACCGGAGAACAAGGGGCAGATCTTCTCCCAGCAGGTGATGCCGCCTTCGGAGGTGAACTGGCCGATGATGATCTCCAGGAAAAACACTGGCAGGCCGCTCCCAAACAGGAAGATGAAGTACGGAATGAGGAATGCACCTGCGGAGGCCAGGACGGGACGGGCGTCAGGCCGGGGCCATCGTGTCGGCCCGCTCCCCGGTCGTCGAGGCCTGCGCAGGGCCGGAGGCCGAGAAGAACTCTCCAGAAGGGGGAGCAGCGGTGAGAAAAGGAGGGTGGTGGGACCCAGGGCAGCAAAAGGGGTCACAGGGTCAGGGCGGGGGGATCCTACCTGGAGCCCACTAATGGCTTCAGTGGGTCCCCGAACCCTTTGAAACTGTGGGCAAGTTGGGTCTAGTGTGTGTGCTTTGCTCTGGGAGCGTCCAGAGCCCTCATCAGGGTCCCCCAAAGGGCCCCAGACTAGGAAATTTAAGAAACCAAGCTCTGAGGGACCATCCCCCGAAAAGGTGGTTCTCTTAACGCAAGAGTTGCGAGGAGAGGGGGGTCGGGTGCGTTGGCTCACGCCTGTCATCCCAGCACTCTGGGAGGCCGAGGCGGGAGGATCGCTCGAGGTGAGGAGTTTGAGACCAGCCTGAGCAAGAGCGAGACCCCGTCTCTACTATAAATAGAAAGAAATTAATTGCCCAGCTAAAAATACATAGAAAAAATTAGCCGGGCGTGGTGGCACATGCCTGTAGTCCCAGCTACTCGGGAGGGAGGCTGAGGCAGGAGGATCGCTTGAGCCCAGGAGTCTGAGGTCGCTGTGAGCGAGGCTGACGCCTCGCTGACGGCACTCTAGCCCGGGTGACAGAATGAGACTCTGTCTCAGAAAAAGAAAGAAAAAAAAAAGCCAACGCAAGGAAAGCTAAAGGCAGAGATCGTCGTCGTTGGCAACCAGCATGGCATAATTTACGAAAGGGAGAGTGTCACCGTTTGAGGTTTGGGGCAGAGACGGGGGACTGGCCTCATGTTGTTGTCCCTGGCAACACGGAGGATCAGAGAGGGCGTGCCACCTGCTCAAGGTAACACAGCAGGACCCTGGCAGGACAGCACTGGGATTCTCAGCCATACTCCTGAGGTCCAGGGGTGGAGGGAAGAGGGGGGCGTGGCCGGATGACCCGGGAGGTCACGGGGCGGGGGATGGGGGGAACCCGGGAGAGAGACCGCAGGGCACAGAGGGGCTGCCAATGCTCCGCCCCTCGACACCGCTCTTCCCAGGCAACAGCCCAGCCCGGGCTCACCTCCACCGTTCTTGTAGCAGAGGTACGGGAAGCGCCAGACGTTGCCGAGGCCCACAAAGCCCCCGGCGACGGAGAGCAGGAAGTCGATCTTGCTGGACCACTTCTCCCGCTGCGGCGGCTTGCCCTCAGCCTCGTCCTCGGGGCGTGTGCCCGGGCTCTTGCCCGGCGACGGCTTCAGGATGTCCTTGTGGAAGTCCTTTAGGCACTGCAGCTTCTCCTTGGTGGCCATCGCCTAGTGCTCTGTGGGGACGGGACGGAGGAGGGGCAGCGCGTGAAGGACCGCCCGCCCGCGTGGGTCCCGGAGGTTGCCTCCTGCCCGGGCCTGGCCTCCCCTCCTCTGTCCTCTGCGGGGACCACAACATCCTGAGGCATTCAGACGGGGGTCTTGCTCTTGCTCAGGCTGGCCTCGAACTCCTGACCTCAAGCGATCCTCCTGCCTTGGCCTCCCGAGTAGCTGGGACTACAGGCATGCGCCGGCTAAATTTTTCTATATATTTTAGTTGTCCAATTAGTTTCTTTCTATTTGTAGTAGAGACGGGGTCTCGCTCTTGCTCAGGCTGGCCTCGAACTCCTGACCTCAAGCGATCCTCCCTCCCAGGCCTCCTCCTTTGCTTCCGTCTTGTTTTTTTCATTCTTTGAGCAGTCTGCAGGCCGGGCACCCTGCATCGGCGCGGGGACGCGACCTGGTCCCCGGGAGCCTCTATGCCAGTTGCTACCCGACCTCGGCGTTCCGGCTGCGGACATCAGGGGACGCTTGCAACCCACGGAGTCGCCATGGCCCATTTCCTGGGCACCCGCGGAGCGGAGGCCGTGTGTCTGTCCCCCCTGAGTGTCTGAGTTCAGCCCTGACATCGCCTCGCACAAAATGCAACGCGCCCTGGGCTGATCAGGTCGGCTTCCAAGACTGCCTGCAGTTTCTAGAAACCAACAGATACTGTTTTCAGATTTTGGGGTCTGCACGCCCAAGTCGGGGGCTCCCGGCTCACAGACGCAGGATGCCCGGCCCGCAGACTGCTCAAAGAACGAATAAAGAAAAACGGAAGCAAAGGAGGAGGCGTGCCTGGCGCAGAAACGCTGTTTGAGAGGCCGAGGCGGGAGGATCGCTCGAGGTCAAGAGCTTGAGGCCTGCCTGGGCAACATAGCAAGACCCCATTTCTACTATAAATAGAAAGAAATTAGCTGGACAACTAAAAATAGAAAAAATTAGCCTGGCGAGGCGGCTCATGGCTGTCATCCCAGCTCTCCAGGCACGGTGGCAGCCACCTGGGGACTCCGGGCGGACGTGGGTGGGGATGTGTCGGCCTGGCCCCGGCTCCCAGGGGGCCGCGCTGTCTCCGAGAAGCAGAGACACAAAAAGCCCAGCGAACGCCCCGTTTCCCCCACGCCTCCTTCCTCTCCCTGGCTCAGGGTGGGGGACCCCGATTGTCTCACTATCCGGCTGTTGGCCAGCTCCGTCGGCAGGAGGGTCCCCCCAGGGACAGGCGCGGTGGGCAGACGGCGGCGCCTACTGTAAAAATAGCCTGACCAGCATTGTCCCCATGCTAATCTGCACGGCCATCGGTGGGTGCATAATCGCAGGATGTGACAGCCAACTCCCTTTGAGTGAAGGTGGCTCTCGGGGAACGGCCTCAGGGCTGGCAGGGACGTCCAGCTGGAAAGCAGGGGGGTGGGTCGGCCTCTGCTCATGGCCCCCGCCACCCCTGCAATCAAGGGAAAGGGGACTGGTGGCCTCGCGGGGCCTCTGGGGCTGCAGAAGCTCGTCACCCCACGAGGAGCTGGGGTCTGCTTCCCTTGTGGCCACTCTTGAGAGTCCCAGGTGCAGTGGCTCACACCTGTCATCCAGCACTCTGGGAGGAGGCCGAGGCGGGAGGATCGCTCAAGGTCAGGAGTTCGAGACCAGCCTGAGCAGGAGTGAGACCCTGTCTCTACTAAAAATACAAAGAAATTAGCTGGACAACTAAAAATATAGAGAAAAAATTAGCCAGGTGCGGTGGCTCAGCCCTGTCATCCAGCACTCTGGGAGGAGGCCAAGGCGGAAGGATTGCTCAAAGTCAGGAGTTCGAGACCAGCCTGGGTAACATAGCAAGACCCCACCTCTACTATAAATAGAAAGAAATTAATTGGCCAACTAAAAATATATGGAAAAAATTAGCGGGGCGTGGTGGCGCATGCCTGTAGTCCCAGCTACTCAGGAGGCCGAGGCAGGAGGATCACTTGAGCCCAGGAGTCTGAGGTTGCTGTGAGCAAGGCTGACGCCACAGCACTCTAGCCCGGGCGACAGAGTGAGACTCTGTCTAAAAAAAAAAAAAAAAAAAAAAAAATCCCGGCTCTGCCCCTCCGGGTTCCCAGACCTCCTCGCCGTGGTGACACCCAGAGAACCTTCTGGACACACGAGGCGGCAGTAACTGGAGGTCTCTGAGCCCCTTCGCTCCCGGCTGCCCAGAGCTGTAGCTGAGCCGGGATGGGGAAGGTGGGGAACGAGAAGGGGACGGAGCAGGGCTCTGTCATCCTCCACCTGGCACCGCAGAGGTGACCCCACGCACAGGTCCCTTCCCCAGGTGTGCTCACCTGTGCACCCGCGCGGACTGCGACCGTCACCCGCCCTCGCAAAGGCCCCACCCCGGCAGGACCGGCCTCCTTCCTGGCACTTGTCCTCACCACCCTGTCGCCATGGCAACTGTGGGCTCCGGGATGCCCGGGCGTCTGTGGCGGCCTCCCCTGCCCAACCCCAGCTTGTCCTGAAGGCGGCGGCCACAGGCGCAGGACGAGGGCACGATGCCCCTCGGGCCTCCCGGAGCCAACACCCCCGGGTGTCCCCTCCAGCCCGGTCCCCCGCCTGCTCGGGCTCCTGGTGACACGGGCCACACGGGAAGCGCTTTGGAGAGCAGGGGACCCGTGAGGGCCACTCCGTGAACCGCAGCTGCTGCTGTCACTGCCGTAATCACAGCACTCGGGTCTACTGTGACCCGGGGATCTGCAAAAAGCCTCCCTCTCACATCCAGGCTGAGACCAGCGAGGCCCAGAGACGCCAAGCGACACCCTGAGCCTGCTCCACGGGTGAGTGGTCATCACGGTGACCAGGATGCCACGCCGCCCGGGCTGTGTGCCTGCACCCCCTCCTGGCTTATGTCCTTCTGGTGCTCAGGTCCACTGTGACCCCGGGATCTGCAAAATGCCTCCCTCCTACACCCAGGCTGAGACAAGCGAGGCCCAGAGATGCCAAGTGACACCCTGAGCCTGCTCCACGGGTGGGTGGTCACCATGGTGACCGGGACGCCACGCTGCCCGGGCTGTGCGCCTGAACCCTGTCCTGGCTTATGTCCCTCCGGAGGCCCAGACTGAGCTTAGACGACCGACCCCTTCCCCGGAGTCCCTCTGTGCTTCTCCGCGGACTCCCCACCAGGCCGGCCGCACCCCGCGCACACGCCTGGCCTCCCCGCGGAGCGCCCGGTGGCCTGGCTGTTTCCCTTGGCACGGGGCCCGGGCTTATCTCGCGGCGGCCGAGACTCATAATTCCCGTTTTACGAGCTTCCTCTTTGGCTGCCGCGGCTACAAACGACCGCAGTCGGCCCCGGGACGGAGGCTCCAGAGCGAGGCCTCCCTTCCCTGCTTCCGTTTCCGGTGGCGGCAGCCGGAGCCAGTGGTGCCTGAAGCCCACCTCGCGGATCACCGGGTTACACCGGACACATACGTGGCCACCGAGCCGCTCACAAACACGGTTCCCTGTTCATCCCCGCAAACACGGTTACAACGGCGGTGGCGGGGACTCTAGTTCAATGGCAGATGAGGGACGCGGACGGAGGCTGAAGCGGGGGAGAGGCCACCCTCGCGGGGAGGGGAGGAGAGGGACACGGCCTGGGATTCCCACCTTGCTCTGCCTGGTGCCCAAGGCTACCTGCCACCTCAGTGCACACAGCTTCTGTCTCTTTCTCCTGGTTCCGGAATTCTCTGCGCCCGCCCCGGCCTCGTCCCTTTGCAGAGGAACCTGAGCCTCCTCCCCACGGGTGTCCCCCACGTCCGTCCCCAGCCCCGGCAGAAAGCGACGATTTAAATCTCCTGTTGTCACTGCCTCAGCCACGAAGGAGCGTCTGCCACCATCTCAGCAAAGAGGGCAGGTCCTTGTCCCCGTCCCCTGTGACATTCTCCCGTCCCCACCAGTCTGATGGCCTTCGGGGTCTCGGCAAAACTCCCATGGTGACGCGAGCAGCTCCCGGGATCCCAGACCCGACTGACACACCCACCCTACGGATGGGGAAAACTGAGGCCTGATCGCTCGAGGTCAGCAGCTTGAGACCAGCCTGGGCAATATAGCAAGACCCTGTCTTCACTAAAAATAGAAAGACATTAATTGGCCGACTAAAAACATATATAGATAAAATTAGCTGGGCATGGAGGCGCATGCCTGTAGTCCCAGCCACTCGGGAGGCTGAGGCAGGAGGATCGCTGGAGCCCAGGAGTCTGAGGTTGCTGTGAGTGAGGCTGACGCCACGGCACTCTAGCCCGGGCGACAGAGCGAGACTGTCTCAAAACAAAAGAGAAGATTTAATCATTTAATGGAATCACGTGGTCTCTGTCCTTAACTTATCTATTCCTGGGGACAAGGGCTAACTCGGGCGTGGTGGCCTCACATGCCTAACGGACAGGCGTCCGCGGGGCGGGGAGGCTGCAGGGAAGGGTGGGGACCGCGGCACAGGGGGCGTCTGCACCCTCCCCCAGCCCCCACAGCTGCCGCTGCCTCCCGGGGCTGGGGGTCCACCAGGACCCCCGGATCGTCCACTTTCTCGAAAGGTGTCGAAATCCTCCGGGTCGCGAGTGCACACAGACTCCCCGGTTTCTCAAACGCCGCGGAAAACTCACAGGGCAGCGGACGCAGCCTGGTATCACCCACAGTCCCCAAGGGGGAAGCTTGTCCCCCAGGGAGACCGTCAGGGACGCCGGGCATTGTTTCACCCAGAACAAACCAAGGTGGAACAAGGAGGAGAAAAAAAAAAAAACGTTCTGGTCCCAGCGAACACGAATTCCGTCCCGGGAACCGCGCCCACCTGCCTCCTCTGGGGACTCGTCACTTCCCTGGCAGGTGACGTCCTCCCCTTCTCCCAACCTCGCTGTGACCCCCCGCCAGCCTCCCCCAGAACACAGAGTCCCCCCCAACCTCCGCTGGAAGCCCCTCGCCCAGCTCCCGCTGCGTCCCCAACCTGCGGAAGCTTCCGGAGCCTCACGCAGGTGACTTTTTCCCCCTCTCACGGGTCGGGACACGGAGGCTCGGGGAAGAGGAGAGTCTTGTCCCGGGCTGCAGGGCAGGATTCGCACACAGGTCCCACCTCCGTGACACGGGCGCCAGGGTGACGTCTGTTTGGGGACCTGCCCGGCCAGGGGGTCCTCTGGGTGAAGGCGCCTGGAGGAAGGAGGGAGACCCAGAGAGGGGAGGCCACCCGCCCGAGGCCACATAGATGGGACTCGAACCCTGACTGCCGGCTGGGCCCCAGGGCCCGACGCCGAGGCCGAAACTGGCTTGGCACCGACCGCGTGGAACAGCATTCTGAGACGGAAGAACAGCATGTGCAAAGAGGTTTGTGCGCAACACGGTGGAGAGACAGAGGAAAAAAAAAAACCAGGGTGTCACAGGAAGGGGGACAGGGGACCTCCACAGCCAGGACCGGACCCGCCGAGAGCCCCAGCTTGTCGGGGATCTCCGCCGACCCCTCCGCCACTCTGGGATGGGACCTGAGGTCTCTCTCGGTGGGGCCGGCGGAGTCCTGAATTGAGACCCCTCGGTGACACCCACGGGAGCTCGTGGAGACGCGCAAGGGGGGTGGCGACTAGAACACTTTCCCGCGGTGGCACAGAGAATCGTCCCCGTGTGCAGAGAGCCTGACACCGGTTCCCCCACGCCATGGACTGCCAGGCTGATGCCACCTCCGCGAAGCACAGGGCCACCTCCCCTCCGAGGGGACGCTGGGACGTTCTGAGGTCGCCTCCCAGCTCTGCCACCAGCTGGTAATGACGGCCGGGCTGGGGCGAGTGAGGGGGGACCCCGGTGTCCCCGATGACCACGGACAGGACTGGGGGGGACCCGTCTCCGTGCCTGTCCCCTCGTCCTCCCCCCCAGGCTGCGGTGGCTGCAGGGAGCAGAGGGCTGAGTCACGACACGGCTGTGACAAGACTGTCACCCGCGCCCTCCGCGTCCCTCCCCGCCCCGGAAGTGGGGATGGGGGTGGAGTCCACCCCGAGCCTGAGGAAGGAGGAAGCTTCAGCTGCCGTTTCCCCAAACACCCCCTTTCAGGCTGCGAGGGCCCCTCACGCCATCCCCTTCGCCCCCTGCCCCCCCGGGGGACAAAGTCACGGGAGGGCGGCCCCGCGGGAGCAGTCACAGTGCCCCGGAAAACGACCCCCGCTGTCTGGACTCGCACAGTTCGTTTTCTCCCTCCCTGGCCTCAGTCTTACCGTCTGTGGAATGGACACAGACGTCGCATCCACAGAATGGAAACTCCCGGCGCTTCCGTGTCTGCAAACGGCTTCCCCTCCCCTCCTCCCTCCTCCCCTCCCCCTCCTCCCTCCTTCTTCTCCCTCCCCCTCCTCCCTCCTTCTTCTCCCTCCCCCTCCTCCCTCCTCTTCCTCCTCCTCCCCCTCCCTCCTCCCTCCACCTCCCCCTCAGTCCTTCTCTGCCTCGTTCCTCCCCCAGGAGGAAGGACTCTCTTCTTCCTCCTCCCCAGTGAGGCCCTGACCTCGAGCCGACTCAGAAACCGAGCTCGGCCAGCGTTGGGGGCGGGAGCCTGGGACTCAGCCACACGGCGGGGCGGCTTGTCCCGCCCCGGCCACCCAGAAGCCGGTGGTGACAGGTGCCCTCACCCCTCGCAGCCCAGACAAGCCACCTCCGTTCCCGCGTCCCCAGCCCCGACTGTCACCGTCTGTCCCTCTGCTGTCCGGGGAGCCGCTTCCCGCCACCCAGTGCGGCGGGGCTCTGGGACACTCGGAGTCGGGGACGGGCACCCACGCGGCAGCTCCCGGGGCCCCTGTGGCAGGTGGCAGGGCGGACGCTTCGGACTCTGGGCACTGGGCTGTCAATGGCGAGGACGGGGTGGCCCAGGCTCCGACCTCAGCCCTCCCCCGCCAAAAAAAATGCTCAAAACACTACAAAGCTTTTCTCTAGTCTGGAGACACGAGCCCCGAAATCTTTGGGGCATTTGATTTTCTTTCATGGACATGTGCCCCGGCGCCTCGTCCAAACATAATGACTCTGAAGCCACCTTTCCCAGGTGTCGAGGGGTGGGGGGACCCCGGGAAATCGCGACACAGAATCAAAGGCTCCCAACGTGGCACGTCCGTGTGTGTGTGAACCCATTTCCCAGACGGGAAAAGCAAGGCCCGGGCCCCTCCCCACCAGGCACAGCAGAGCCGGGGACGGAAAGGACGCTCTGATCCCAAACCGGGGTGCACGGAATTCGGGGCGGCCACGGCGATGGCGACTTCTGGCTCTACAAGATGGCGACTAACAGCGGCTACAAGAAAAACTCCAGCCGGGGACTGGGGCCGCCTCCGGACGGCCGGGCAGTCACGTGGCGTCACGAGGGGCCACCCCCCGGGGACACGCCGTGACCTCTGTCCCCTCCCACGCACACCCAGGCTTGTTTCTATCAAACCC
The DNA here is from genome assembly GCA_963574885.1 of Lepilemur ruficaudatus. NCBI lineage: Eukaryota > Metazoa > Chordata > Mammalia > Primates > Lepilemuridae > Lepilemur > Lepilemur ruficaudatus. Next base: position 20,456 of record CAUYRT010031812.1, on the reverse strand, counting down.
CCCAAAATGCCCTCCGTGTCGGCTCCTGCCCAGCTCAAGCACTATCGATGGCTCCCAGCTGTCTGGAGAAGAATCTCCTAAGTCCTCCTCTCGGAAGTCAAGGCTCCCTCTGCGCCCATCCGTCCCCTGTCCCCAAGTTTCTCCATCCCCCCTGCTTCGAGTGTCTGCCAGGTGAGGCGGGTTCTCTCGCGTTTAGGTGGACGTCACCCACCTTGGCCCAGGTGTCACCGCCTCCGGGAAGCCCTCCAAACCCGCCCCAGACTCTTCTCTCTCACCGTTCCCCAGGCGCTGATGGGGCTCCTGCTCAGAGCCGTCCGGCTTTGGACAGAGTTCAAACGTCTCCTTGGGAAGGAAACCTCGATTTCCCCATCTGGAAAATGGGCGCCCTACTCCATAAAACCCTCCGTCAGTGAAAAGTCTCCGGGCTCTGAAGGAGGACAGGTGGGTGACCAGACTCCTCACGGGGTGGGGAGGCCAGAACATCGGAGATACCTGGGTCCACTAGGACCTACGGGCTCTCTGAATCTCCAGGCCTTCGGATCTCCCTGGCTGTCACCCCAGCAGAGACGGGGTGTCACCTTCTCCCTGTACTGGGGACAGCAGGTGGGGCTTTGCCAATAGGACAAACACCTGCCCCTACCCGCACCCCGAAACTGCGGCTGGCACAGAACAGGCCGCAGGGGGACCCGTTGACCACCCCTCGCCCCTCTCTGGGCTGTGGCTGAGACCAGCTGATCGGAGACCCCCCCTCCCACGGCCTGGGGGCTCAGCGTCCCAACTGTCACCCCCGACCCCAACACAGCCCCCCTTTCTCGGGGAAGACACGCTCCCCAGCCGGGGAAACCGACCACCACAAATTAAAAACAACAACAATAAGAAAAAAAAACCAAAAAACAAACAAAAAAAAAAAACCTGCTGGTGCCTCAGTTTCCCCAAATCTAGAATGGGGCATACCAGCCGAGCCGCGGGGAGATCAGAGAAGCTGATACGCCCTAAAGGCGGCAAAATGGAAAAACTCGGCCCACTCCCGCCCCCAGTGGACCCCTCCCGCCCTCAAGCCGCATTTGGTGGTTGAAATGCGGTCTCCGCCCGGAAGCCCTCCCAACCTTCCCCTGCCTGTCTCTCACCAGCCCAACTCGCTTGTGAAAGGCGACACGGCCTCCTCGGGCCTCGTGGCCCTGTTAGCTGCGCAGGCGGGGAAACTGAGGCCCGGGTGGAGAAGAGGCTGCTTGAGCCTCAGTCTCCCCTCCGCCCACCGGGGGGCGTTCCGGGTGTCACTCTGCACGTCCTGGGTCCCCTTTCCCGCCCCGGCCCTGCTGTCCGGGTCTCCCGGGGGCCACCTGGAGTCCTTGGTGTGGCGTAGCCGGGGCCGGGGCTGGGCTCTCCCTATGCCCATGGAACCCAGAACCTTCCCCCCGAAACCCCACGGGTGCCCGTCCTCCCGGCGACCTACCTGGGGTCGGCCCCGGTCCCGGGAGGCTCCATCCAGGCAGGCCCGGGGCGGAGGAGGCCGCCTCCTCCCCGCCGCCCCGATACGGGCGGACGATACCTCGTTTCCCCAGTGACCTCGGCCAGCGGTGACCTCACCTGGACCCAGTCACGGAACGGAGCCCGGGGAGGTTCCGGAGACACGGTGAGGACTCCTGGCGCAGACGGGGACCCAGGCCTTGGGGGGACAGGCTGGCGTGACTTACTCCCGGCGGGGGACGTGGCCGCCCGGGACAGGGACCCAACAGACCGCGGGAGACGCCCGGGGGCCTCGGGACAGGGACCCAACAGACCGCGGGAGACGCCCGGGGGCCTCAGAATGTCGGGTCGTGAGGTCACAATGCCCCGTCCGGCCCGGGCCTGGGCTGCCCGGAGACGGAGTTTTCCAGAAAAAAACAAAGCCACTTAAGGACGCGCCAAAGCCAGAGGCCGGGAGGGTGGAGGAGGGGGTCCCCGTATCACAGGACTCCTCTGTTCCCAAGCCGTCCCAGGGAAGAGGCCCCTGGGCTGCTGTCATCCCTGGGGGGCCTGGGAGTAGCCCGGCAATGCAAATGCAGTCTCTTCCAGGAAGCCCTCCTGACCTTCCCCCTGCCTGTCCCTCACCAGGTGCCCGGTGGCGCCCAGCTGCAATCGTCACCCAGATGGCAGGGCCGTCCCAGGCGGGGACAAGGACAGGTTTATCGTTAGAGCAACGCTTTGTCCTGCTAATTCAAACACCTCCTGTATGGCCACAATAATATTAATACTAATAACAATAGCGATGGCACCTAACATCATTTGCCTGGCCCTGTGCAGAATTCTCCCCAGTGGTAAGTTTTCTTTTTTTTTTTTGAGACAGAGTCTCGCTCTGTCGCCCAGGCTAGAGTGCCATGGCGTCAGCCTCGCTCACAGCAACCTCAGACTCCTGGGCTCAAGCGATCCTCCTGCCTCAGCCTCCTCCCGAGTAGCTGGGACTACAGGCATGTGCCACCATGCCCGGCTAAGTTTTTCTCTATATATTTTAGTTGGACAATACATTTCTTTCTATTTTTAGTAGAGACGGGGTCTCGCTCTTGCTCAGGCTGGTCTCAAACTCCTGACCTTGAGCCATCCTCCCGTGTCGGCCTCCCAGAGTGCCAGGATGACAGGCGTGAGCCACCGTGCCGAGCCCAATGGTAATTTTTCAACCGTGCTAATTATTTCTCTGCTTTCTCTGAATCGTTTTGTCCCAGTCACGGCCGCCCACGTCCCCACGGCACACGGAGCACCCTCTCGACACGCCCTCCAAGGCGTCAGAAGTCGTGCCACCGAGCCGAGTGTCGCGTGTGCATGGCCGGGAGGCCGACGCTTTGCCCGCAGCGCGGACGAGGAACCGAGGCTCAGAGATGTTTAGATGCTTCGCCAAGGTGGCAAAGCCAGGGAGGGGTGGACTCCTGTCCCCGGCCACGACCTTTGACACCATGATGTCCCACCCGCTCCACCCGGCCCTGGGGGAGACTGAGGCCAGCAGGAGGTAGGGGAGTTATCTTTTTTGCAAATTACCCAGCAAGGAGTAGGAAGAATCGAGTCTCTTGAGTTGGCTGAGGCCACACGTGTCTTGTGCTAACTGATCTGCAAGGATCGTCCCGTCTACTTACCCCGGAGTCCCTCGGGCTTGGGAAGGGACATTTTTAAGCACTTAAAATCAGACTGGGCCGGGCATGGTGGCTCCTGCCTGTCATCCCGGTGCTCTGGGAGGCCGAGGCAGGAGGATTGCTCGAGGTCAGGAGTTCAAGACCAGCCTGGGCAACACAGCAAGACCCTGTCTCTACTAAAAATAGAAAGAAATTAGCTGGACAACTAAACATCTATAGAAAAAATTAGCCGGGCATGGTGGCACATGCCTGTAGTCCCAGCTACTCCGGAGGCTGAGGCAGGAGGATCACTCGAGGTCAGGAGCTCGAGACCAGCCTGGGCAACACAGCAAGACCCTGTCTCTACTAAAAATAGGAAGAAACTAATTGGCCAACTAAAAATAGATAGAAAAAAAAATTAGCTGGGCGTGGTGGCGCATGCCTGTAGTCTCAGCTACTCGGGAGGAGGCTGAGGCAGGAGGATCGCTCGAGGTCAGGAGCTCGAGACCAGCCTGGGCAACACAGCAAGACCCTGTCTCTACTAAAAACAGGAAGAAACTAATTGGACAACTAAAAATATATAGAAAAAATTAGCCGGGCATGGTGGCGCATGCCTGTAGTCCCAGCTACTCGGGAGGAGGCTGAGGCAGGAGGATCGCTTGAGCCCAGGAGTCGGAGGCTGCTGTGAGTGAGGCTGACGCCATGGCACTCCAGCCTGGGCGACAAAGCGAGACTCTTGTCTCAAAAAACAATCGGACTGGCCAGAGCAACTAGGTCGCTAAGGACTGGTGTGAAGGGGCGGAGTCCGGGGCTGGCGTGTTTTTTGGGGGAATGCAACAGCCGAGCCTCCCTCCCTCTCCCACCCCCCGTCACCCACCCCCAGCTTCCTCTCACCCTGACACGCCCCCCACCAGGCAGAGTCCGGCCACTGCAGCCGGGGACTTAATCAGCTTGCTTGCTCAGTACACAACCTGGGCCACCGTCCACGCCTCCCTTTCCTCCTTGGGGGACGAGGATCCCCGAGACTTAGGCCGCCGCTATAAATAGCCAAGAAATCCGTCCCTGCTGATTGCCGCCTTGGTGCTCCCGCCCCCACAGGGCAGAACTCCATGTGACTCCGCCCTCCTCACCTGTCCGGCTCCCCAGACACGCTCCGCCCAGTCACTCCCACCTCTGCCTGTGTGACAACACCGTCGCCCCCTAGAAGGTTCCGGCCGGACACTAACGCCGCCAGCTGCAGGCGGCGACCTCAAGAAGGACGGCACATCCCCCCACCCCTGACCCGGGGCAGGTTGGGGGCGGCCTCAGTTGCATCATCTGTGAAATGGGCCATCTCTGCTCCCCCGAGGAAGTGGCCTTTTCTTTCCTTCCTTGTGCAATTACCTCAGCAAACGCCTAGCCTTCCTCTCGGCCTCCGTGAAGGCGCCGGGGGAGGCAGAAACCAACCGAGTCCCCAGTGACCTGTGTCAACCGAGCAGGCTTCCGCGATGATGACGGTGACACTGCCATCCCCTCCCCCCCCGCGACTCCACACGGACTCCCGGCACCAGCGTGTGAGTCAGCAAACTAGGTCAGACGCCTCATTAGAGCCGCTTCCTCTTGGGGACGGCCGGACTCTCCTACGGTGACCGTCTCCATGACAGAAGGGGACGTGTCTGCTGTCCCTCCTGAGCCAGAAGCCAGGGGACCAGACAATTCAGTGACAGTCACCACGGCTGGGCGAAGTAGCTCATGCCTGTCGTCCCAGCACTCTGGGAGGTCGAGGCAGGAGGATCGCTCGAGGTCAGGAGTTCGAGACCGGCCTGAGCCAGAGCAAGACACCGTATCGACTAAATATAGAAAGAAATTAGTTGGCCAGCTAAAAATACATAGAAAAAATTAGCCGGGCGTGGTGGCACATGCCTGTAGTCCCAGCTACTTGGGAGGCTGAGGCAGGAGGATCGCTCAAGGTCAGGGGCTCGAGACCAGCCTGGGCAACATAGCAAGACTCCATCTCTACTATAAATAGGAAGAAATTAGCTGGACAACTAAAAATATATAGGAAAAATTAGCCGGGCGTGGTGGCGCATGCCTGTAGTCCTAGCTACTTGGGAGGCTGAGGCTGGAGGATCGCTTGAGCCCAGGAGTCTGAGGTTGCTGTGAGCAAGGCTGACGCCACAGCACTCTAGCCCGGGCGACAGAGCGAGACTCTGTCTCAAAAAAAAAAAAAAAACACTAACAGTCACTCACCTCCTTTAAGGGACACCCGGAACCATCACATAAGGACTTCTGGGTCCCAGCTGAGGACAGCAGCCCCGGGCGGCCCCTTCCCCAGAGCAGGACACCCCGCCCACACTGCCGTGCCCTCTAAGGCTTCTAGAAACTTCACTCAGCCGTCACCCACTGCCAAACCTTCCCGTCCCTGTCTCGCCTTGGGCCCAGCCTGGCACACTTCGGTCCTTCTAGACCCCTGGGAGCTTTTTCTCCTACTTTCTACGTGCAAAGCATCTTTGCAAGACCCCGCGACCGTGACTGACAGCCTCCTCAGTCGTTACATCCCGTCCCCCGGACCCGACAGGCAGGGGTGGGTCCGAGAGAGGAGCAGACAGGCCCGGGGCGCAAAATGCTGTGTGACCTTTGGCAGGTTAACATACCTCTCTGTGCCTGGGAGGCCAGAGCCCCGCACTGCGGGAAAAGTCCGGAACTTTCGGGCGACGGAGGGAGACTTTCGATTCTCAGCTGTGAGAGGCTCAGAGATTTTCCCCGAACTTCCCCTGACGTCACACGCTATCGCCTGGGCCTTCCCCCGACACCGAGCGGGGTCCAGTGAACTTCTCAGACGGACCAGGGAGGCTGAGAGGAAGCGGGAGGTCCCTGCCCCATGACCCTTGTCCCCAAAACAACTGGCACGTCCAAGGCTGGGGTTGCTCGGGGATCGGTCGGCCCGGAGGAGGTGACACTTTCTAGCTTTGTCTCTCTTTTTTTTTTTGAGACAGAGTCCGGGCTAGAGTGCCGTGGTGTCAGCCTCGCTCACAGCAGCCTCAGACTCCTGGGCTCAAGCGATCCTCCTGCCTCAGCCTCCCGAGTAGCTGGTACTACAGGCATGCGCCACCATGCCCGGCTAATTTTTTCTATATATTTTCAGTTGGCCAATTAATTTCTTTCTATTTGTAGTAGAGACGGGGTCTTGCTATGTTGCCCAGGCTGGTCTCAAACTCCTGACCTCGAGCGATCCTCCCTCCTCGGCCTCCCAGAGTGCCGCCGGGATGACAGCCATGAGCCACCACGCCTGGCCTGAAGGTGGTTTTTTTTGTCCAAATAAAAAGTTTAACAGATCTGAGACTATTGGGGTGACAGCTGGGAGAAGACACTGAGCTCCTGGGTACCCCCCGACCCCGGCCACTGCGCCTCGGGTGGTCTCTGCACGTCAGCATGACATCGATCCCCCCGTGGGGACGAGGTCCGAGGCCACTTACATTTCACAGGCTGCTCCTCGGCATGGACCGTGTGGCTCCTTCCGTTTCTGGGCCTGTGCCAGAGGGAGGGGGCGGAGACAGAGAGGAGAGAGGCGTTCGGGGCTCGAGCGCACACGGGGTGGGGTCCTGTGCCCGTGTGTGGGGGCGTGTGCCTGGCAAACACATGTGCCAAGCCGCACGAGGACAGGGCGACAGGCTCACACACACACACTCACACACAGAAGCCAACGCAGCCTCACACACACACACACACACAGCGCCAGCTTCGTCATGCAGACCAACTGTCCCCCAAGCGCACGGGGACAAACCAAGGCCACACGGAGGGGAGGGGCCCCGGGAGCCCTGAAAGAATCTTGGAGCATGTCCTGCTCATCAGCTAGCTCAAGGCTCTGGCTGGGCGCCGTGGCTCACGCCTGTCATCCCAGCACTATGGGAGGCCGAGGCGGGAGGATCGCTCTAGGTCAGGAGTTCGAGACCAGCCTGAGCAAGAGCGAGACCCCATCTCTACTAAAAAAATAGAAAGAAATTAATTGGCCAACTAAAAATATATAGAAAAAAAATTAGCCGGGTGTGGTGGTGCATGCCTCTAGTCCCAGCTACTCGGGAGGCTGAGGCAGGAGGATCGCTAGAGACCAGGAGTCTGAGGTTGCTGTGAGCGAGGCTGATGCCACGGCACACTAGTCTAGGGAAAAGGGGAAAAAAAAAAGGAAACTGAGTCCTGATAGAGTTTCTCTGCGCCTGGATCCAGCCCTGCCTGAAATCCACAACCCTGGGCTTTTCAATGCAAGCATTTTATTTTTAATTTTAATTTTGAGAGTCACTTTGAGCTGATTTCTGCCACCCACAACCAGACCCACACCCTGCCCTGACCTTGCTGTGTCCCCTGATCAGAAAAGAGGGAAGACACAGCCACTTGGGGTCCCCACGCCCTGGGATTGTAACTGTCCCTGCCTGTTGCAAAGTGAAGCAGAGTCGCCCCGAAGGCGCTTAAAAACACAGATCTTGCCATGCCCCCTCCGCCGACCACCCCACCTGCCAGTTTAGGGGCCGCCATTTGAAGAGCCAGACCCAGCAGGTCCCACGCGGGTCCCTCACCCCCCCCCCCGACAGGCAGCCCGCCAGCCCCCCAGTCCTGTCTGCACACACGGCCTCAGGCCAACCCTGCTGTCAGCCGGGCTGTCCCCTGATTTACGGGCGCCTGCTCTGGCTGCCTGCATGAAGCCTCCCGCGGCTTTTTGGAGCCTGGACAAGAGGCTTCCCCGGCCGGCGTCCCGTCCAAGGCCCCGAGTGCCAGGCTGCGCCGGCTCCCGGCTGCGTCATCTTGGGCAAAGTCGCCTTGTCCCCAGCAGGGACACCCCCCCCGCCCCCCAGCGTTTGCAAGTTTGCAAAATGCGAGTGGCCGGATCTTTCGTGATTGTTGGGGACACGGTGCTTGCAAAGCCCAGGGCCTGGCTTTTCCAGGCAGAGAGGACCCTCCCCCGACGGTGAACATGGTGTCACCCTTGACTCAGGCCTGTGGCCCCAGAGCCAGCAGCCTGGACCTCGCCCCAGGGCGGGAGTGGCTTAGGAGTCCCCGGCCTCACCTTGGACCGGCTGCACGGGAAGGGACTTTTTTTTTTTTTTGAGACCGTGTCTCACTCTGTCGCCCGGGCTACAGGGCCGTGGTGTCAGCCTCGCTCACAGCAGCCTCAGACTCCTGGGCTCAAGCGATCCTCCTGCCTCAGCCTCCCGAGTAGCTGGGACTACAGGCATGCGCCACCACGCCCGGCTAATTTTTTTTCTATATATTTTTAGTTGGCCAATTAATTTCTGTCTATTTTTAGTAGAGATGGGGTCTTGCTATGTTGCCCAAGCTAGTCTCGAACTCCTGACCTCGAGCGCTCGATCCTCCCTCCTCGGCCTCCTCCCAGAGTGCCAGGATGAGAGTCGCGAGCCGCCGCGCCCGGCCGGCAAGGGGCATCGTGAACGAGTACCCCGGCAAGGGCTCCGGGCTGACCAGTCCGGGCGACGCAGGGAGACACCGCTGTCTGCTCCAGTGCTGGCCCAAGACAGAGCCGAGACGGAACCGAACGACCCCAGGAGCTGTGACCTGGACCCTGGTGTCACCGCAGCAGAGATTCCAGGGGATAAGATGTCGGGGGGTGGGGGGTACATTCTCCCGTGTCTTTGAGCCTCCGAGCTAATCCTGACGTAGGAAGGGACAGAGGTGGCATCTGTCCCTCAAGAACACCTGGTTATCGGTCCCTGTTGGGGACGCTTGGGTCACAGCTAAGGTAACAAAAATATACCAAAAAGGACATTTTTGGGGCTTTTGGGGCATCCTGGTGGACTCTGCCCGCCTCTCTCTGCAGAAGCCCAAATCTTTCACGTGCAAAGAAAGGCAGGTGACCCTCCAGCTGGAGTGCGGTGCCCGGGACACCTGTTGTCACCAGCAGCGGGTGGCTCTTGCCTCCGAAAGGCAAAACTACGAACTCAGCCCGAGAAGTCACCCGCCCTCGCCCGAAGGCAGCAAGGCTCAGGAATGAGTCACCCGCACCCCCCCCCCCCCCCCCCCGTCGCTGGCCATGGGGCCCATCAGCCTGGCCCACCCCCACGGAGAACCCAAAGTCTTACTGTATATAACTCCAGGTGACGTTTGTATATTTATAGCAGTGTTGCGAACCCATGTGTTTTACACAGAGAACCACCCTCTCGAACCCCCCTCCCTTCCCAACCCCAACAAAAGGTTTTCGAAACCCTTACGGTTCCTTGGGCAGGCAGAAACGGGCTCACGGGCTGTGTGTTGGCTGCAGCAGCGACTCCAACATGCAGCTCTTGGGGGGAAAAACACAACAGTAAAAGAGAAAACATCATCATTAAAAAAAACATTTATAAAACAATTACTTAGGATGTTTGTGATTTGCCGACCTTGCTATAGATGCCATGTTACCAATGATTTACTGTGGTGGGGGCTTGTCATTGTTTACTCTTTTATTTACCAACTTCTGGCCTAGGCATGACAGTGGGCACCTTCCCCCAGCCCTGGCTGGGCCCAGCGCCTGTATTCTGTGTTAGAAAGGTTTTTTATATATATATATATAATTATATATATATAAAATTACATATATATAAATACATGTAATTTGGGGGGCCCTGTTCCTTGCACATTTTACAGTTACCTCATTTTTCCCATGTATGTATTTGAGAAAATGCTAATATATAGAAAAAAAATGGTTCTTAAAGCTTAAATGTGTGGTTTTTTCCATTCCATTGGATTCACATTGGTTTGTAGCATTTAACATGACTAGTATGTTGTATTATATATATGTGTATACTGATTGAAATTTTTAACAGATTTGTACTTTTTTTAAAATGAAAGTTGCTAGTTCTGCTTGACCAAGTAGTGCAATCATTATTTTTTTTAATATTGTTGCTGATTTCAGAGGGATATTCACTAATAAATGTACGATGTATACCAAGTATCGCCCAAGCTGCCTTTGGCCGCCTGTGTTCTTTGGTGGGAAGCTGAGGGCGGGGAGGGGATCGTGAAGATCGTTCTCTGCCACGGACCCGTGGAGCTGTCCTTACCGCTGATCCAGAGGGGCTGCACCAGTTCGGTGGTTACTTACTCTGGACCATCTGCTGTACATATGAATTAGGTAGGCAGGATTTTGTTAGTGAGTGACCGGATTTCATCTAACTGGTTTGAGGAAAAAGTCACTTACTGGTCTCCTGTAATTTAAATTCTAAGGTAGGTTCTATCATGGCTCAGGCCTGTCATGAGGAAACAAGGTATCCTCAATCGCACAACTTTGTGTGGTTTTCTTGTTTTGGGTTTTTTGGGGGGTTTTTTTGAGACAGGATCTTTGCTCTGTCACCCAGGCTGGAGTGCCCAAAATTTCTTTTGTCAAAATTCAACATTCATCCATGATAAATTCCTCAGCAAGCTAGGAATAGATGGTAACGTCCTCAACTTGATCAAGAGTGACTACCTAAAACCTTAGAGCTAACATCATACGTAATAGTGGAAGACTAGATGCCTCCTCCTGAGATCAGGGCAAGGCAAGGACGTCCCTTCTCATCACTCCAGTTCAACATTGTACTGGGGGCCAGGTGCAGTGGCTCACTCCTGTAATTGCAGTACTTTGGGAGGATCTACTTGAGGCCAGGAGTTTGAGACCAGCCTGGGCAACCTAGCAAGACCCCATCTCTACATAAGAAAAAAAAAAATAGCCAGCTGTGGTAGCATGCACTGGTAATCACAGCTACTCAGGAGGCTGAGGCAGGAGGATTGCTTGAGCCCAGAAGTTTGTAGTAGTTGCAGTGAGCTACGATGAAGCCACTGCACTCCAGGCTGGGCAACAGAGCAAGAACTTGTCTTGAAAACAAAACAAAAAACTTAGAACTAAATGAGTTCAGAAAACTACAAAACACTGTTGAAAGAAATCAGACCTAAATAAATGGAAACATACCATGTTCGTGGATGGGAATACTCAACATAGTAAAGATGTCATTTCTTATCAAATTGATCTGTAGATTTAATACAATTCCTATCAAAATTCCAGGAAGATTTTTTTTTTTTTTAGGTATAGACATGCTTATTCTAAAATGTATATGAAAAGGCAAACGAACTAGAGTAGCTACAACAATTTTGAAAAATAAGAATAAAGTGGGAAGATGGCCGGGCACGGTGGCTCACGCCTGTAATCCTAGCACTCTGGGAGGCCGAGGCGGGTGGATTGCTCAACGTCAGGAGTTTGAAACCAGCCTGAGCAAGAGTGAGACCCCATCTCTACTAAAAAAAATAGAAATTAGTTGGCCAACTAAAATATATAGAAAAAATTAGCCAGGCATGGTGGCGCATGCCTGTAGTCCCAGCTAATAGGGAGGCTGAGGCAGGAGGATTGCTTGAGCCCATGTGTTTGAGGTTGCTGTGAGCTACGCTGATGCTACGGCACTCTAGCCTGGGCAACAGAGTGAGACTCTGTCTCAAAAAAAAAAAAAAAAAAAAGAATAAAGTGAGAAGAATCCCTGTACCATATTTTAAGATTTATTGTATAGCTGCTTTAGTCAAGACAATGGGATATTGGCAGAGGGAGAGACAAATGGATCCCTGGAACAGAATAAAGAGCCCAGAAATAGATTTACACAAGTATAGCCAACTGATTTTTTTTTTTTTTTTTTTTTTTTTTTTTTGCGACTGGGTCTTATTCTGTCACCCACCCTAGAGTGCAGTGGTGTCATCATGGCAACCTCCAACTCCTGGGCTCTTCCTGCCTCTGCCTCCCAAGTAGCTGGAATTACAGGTGCCTGCCACCATGCCCGGCTAATTTTTCTGTTTTTTGTAGAGATGAGGTCTGGCCCTTGCTCAGGCTGGTCTGGAACGCCTGGCCTTAAGCGATCCTCCTGCCTCGACCTCCCAAAGTGTCAGGATTACAGGTGTGAGCCACCACACCTATCCAGCCAGTTGATTTTTGAACATTCAGTGAAGGCCAGTCTTTTCAAAAAATAAATCCCACAATTTATACAGAAATGAACTCAAAATGGATCACAGATTTAAAGGTAAAACATAAAACTAGAAAACATTAAGAAAACAGGTGAGAATCTTCAGGACCTAGGGCTAGGTGAAGAGATCTTGGATATGACACCAAAAGCAATCCATAAAAGAAAAAAATCAATCACTAGACTTCATCCAAAGTCAAACTTTCAAGTAGTAAGCCACATAGCTGACAAAGAACTCACATGTCAGATACATAAAAACTCAAAATCCAACAAAAGCCAAAAGATTAACATACATTTTACCAAAGAGGATATTTCATGTACTTACAAAAAGATGTTCAACACCTTTAGCCAGTAGGGAAATGCAAATTAAACCTCAATGAGATATTATTACACACCTACTAAAAGAACTAAAACAAAAAAGTGGCAACTATCACATTCTGGCAAGAATGTAGAGAAACTGGATTTCTCATTGCTGGTGGGAATGTAAAATGGTTCAGCCACTGTGGAATATAGTTTGGCAGTTTGTTTTAAAGCTAAGCAATTACTTATACCCTCCTGGACATTTATCTCAAAAAATAAAGACATGTCCACGCAAAAAAATGTATACAATTTGCTGATGTGGTACCTTTGGGAAAAAGAGAAAAAAAAGGAGGCCAGGTGTAGTGGCTCATGTTTGTAATCCTGGAGGCCAAGGCCGGGGAGGATCACTTGAGGCCAGGAATTTGAGACCAGCCTGGACAACACAGACCTCTGTCTCTACAAAAAATTTAAAAATTGTCTGGTCGTGGTGGCGTGTGCCGGTAGTCCTAGCTACTTGGTAGGCTGAGGCAGGTGGATCACTTGAGCTCAGAAGTTCGAGGTTACAGTGAGCTATTATCACGCCATTGAACTCCAGCCTGAGTGACAGAGCAAGACCCTGTCTCTAAAAACAAAAAAAGAAGAAAAAAAATACATATATAAATGTTCATAGCTGTTTTATTTGTAATAGCCCCCAAATGGGAACAACCCAAATGTCCTTGGATGGGTGAATGGTTAAACAAATTGTGGTGTTCCCAGACCATGGAATACACAGCAGTAAAAAGAAACGAGCTATTGATGGATGGATTACAGGGAAATTATTCTGAGTGAAAAAAGCCCATCACAAAGGTTACATATGACTCCGTTTATGTAACAGAGATTGAGCACAGATTGGTGGTTGCCAGGGGTTAGGAACGGGGGCGCGGGGAGCAGGCTCACAGTGAAGGGGTAGATGAGGAAGATCTTTGTGGGGACGGATGTTCTGTATCTTGACCGCGGTGTGGTGGCACACGTCTGCACATGCGCTGAAACCAACAGGGCCACACACCACAAATGGGTGCCTGTAAAACCAGTGAAATCTGCAGATTGTCCCCATGCCAAGTTTCTGATTTTATACAAGATGTTAGAGCCAACATTACAAATCAGATTAAAATTCTATTGTCTTTGGGCTGAAACTATTTTAAGGTGTGGTGGTGTTGGGGGCTGGGGGGTAGGAAGTCATTCTGGTTACTTCCCTTCCATCAGAAGCTCTGCCTGCCAGCAACTACAATAGTACCTGACCCATGTGGGTGTTTCTGAATGAATGAATTGGCAGTAAAGTGTGTTTTTGTTTTGATAGAAGTTGGTATAATTGGCAACATTTTTCCAAGAGTGAACGCTACAAGTTGTCCTCAGAGGAAGGAGCTTGGAGCCCAGGACTGGATGCTTTCTCATCACTTTTGGCCTTTGAGTTCTGCCGTATGTTGACAAGAAGAACGTTCCAGTTCTTCTCTGGGCACAAAGAGCATGTAAAAGGCGCAACACTCTAAGGGCGTTTTAACAGCCACTGGACCCTCAGTGGCAAGCGCTGGGGTGCTTGGCGTGTCATTTGTGCCAGATAAATTCATTCCACACACCTGGCTGTGTGCTTCTGCCCAAGCCGGGCCTGTTCTGAATGTCAGGCACACCCTACGGAGTGAGACCAAGCCTCTGCCTCCAGGACGCTGACATTCTAGACGGAGTCAGAGAAGCGCACAAGTCAACAATTACTTCAAATCACAACATGGAGGAAAAGACAGTGAGAGGGCGCCCTGACATAGGTGTGGCCTCTGTGGGCAGGTGATGCTGAGATTAGTGAGACCTGAACGATAAGAAGGAGCCGTCGGGGGAAGAGCACTCCAAAGAGAAGGAACAGAATGTGCAAAGGCCCAGAGGCAAGGACAAGCTTGAGTGGGAGCACGGGAGCGAGGCCATGTCAGGAGGGCAGAGGCCGGTCCCGGGGCATCCTGTAAACCAGTGTTTCGTCTGCGTCTCAACATCCCTGGTCGAGCTGTTATCTTCAGTTTCCGTTAGAGAAACTGAGGCTCAGAAAGGCCTGGGTCGACACCCAGTGAGAAAATGGGAAAACCAGGGAGTTTTGTCGTCTCTGCTGCCACACCCTCCAAGTCAGGGGATGCGCTTTTGAAAAGACCAGCAGAGGCCCCTGCTCTAGGAGACCTGTCCTCTCCTCCATCTGCCTGCCTCCTGCAGACTCCAGGTGCGCCCTGCCCCACCGACCACCCACGGCTTCCCCAGGCCTCTGTCCCTTGAGGGTTTCTTGGGGGACCTGTGCTAACAGTTTTGTTTCAGTTTTCTTTTCTAGTCCCAGATATAAACCTCCTTTGTTATCTCAGAGGAAAATGGAGAATATCAAGGGAAGAGGTTTCCAGGCTTGCCTTTCCTTCCCTCCCTGTCTTCTCCCGCCTCCCCGCGGGAGGGGATGGAAGCGGTGGAAGAACCAGCGTCCCAATCTGGTCTCACTTTTGTCGGCTTCCCCCTCCCTTTTCTCTTCCAGCCACCCCCAGAATCCTCACTGTTTCCCCAACGAGCCCATTCCCCCCGCCCCCGTGCCGTGTGTGCTGTTTGCGTTTTGCGCGAGCCCACCCTGCTGCCAAGTCATCCCTCACGGGACCTTTCTGTTTTCTTCACAGTAAAACTGCTATTGCCTTCCTCGTAGTTCCCACCGAGGCTCAGAGAGGGAAGGTAACTTGCCCAAGACTGCACAGCAAACACGCAGCAGAGCTGGGATGCAGCCCCAGGCCTGTCCCCCTCCGGCACCGCTGTGCCCGTGAATCGCACTACGTTGCCTCAAATCGTTTCACTTCTCTCCTCCTCCCGGCGAGCCACTCCTTTCCCAGAGCCCCGCTGCAATGCCCTCCACGCAAGCACGTTTCCCGATCCCCCCCAAACCAGAGCCACTGTCCTCCCTGGGCTTCCCCAGCACGCGGGGCCCGGGGCTCTGCTCTGGGCTCTGCTCCGCGCGCCTCACCTGTCACAGTGCGTCCTGCTGGTGCCCATGTCTCCGCCTGGCCGGACCGAGGGCCTTCGCATCTGCCGTATTCCCAGACTCCAGCAACAGGGCCAGGACACGGTAGACATCAGTCTTTCCTGAACAGACGAGTGAATGAGCAAACAAATGAACCGCTGGGACAGAAAGTGAGTGGGAGTTGACCCCACGGGGCCCCGGTGATCTTACTCGGGCTCTGCCTTTCTCTCCATTCCTAGCTTAGTGAAATTCCCTGTTACTTGTCCCACTTCCAATTATGTTTTGTATGATGACAACTTCTCCCCGCATGCCGCCCCCACCCCCTGCAGTTCTGATGAGCTGGGACAGACCCATCTACAGCCCTCTCCTGCAGGCCCTGCCTTGGACAGAGGCTCCCAGAAAGAAGCACCTCCCAGGCAGGCCTCGGGAAACAGGACTCACGGCCGGCCAGCACCCAGACGAGGCAGGGCCACCTGAGGGGCCAGCACCAGAGTGCAGCTCAGCTAGATGTCAGCCACATCTGCCGAGCATGGGTGCATTTTAGTGTATGAATAAACATTTTTCTGTGATTTTAAACAAAGTATATCCACACAAAAAAGCTGGAAGCATATGCCAAAATATTATTTTGGATGGTGGGAATAATGGTCTTTTCTTTATACTTTTCTCCAATTTTTTTTTTTTTTTTTTTTTTTTGAGACAGAGTCTCACTCTGTTGCCCGGGCTAGAGTGCCGTGGTGTCAGCCTCGCTCACAGCAACCTCAAACTCCTGGGCTCAAGCGATCCTGCCTCAGCCTCCCGAGTAGCTGGGACTACAGGCATGGGCCGCCTAATTTTTTCTATATATTTTTAGTTGGCCAATTAATTTCTTTCTATTTTTAGTAGAGACGGGGTCTCGCTCTTGCTCAGGCTGGTCTCGAATTCCTGACCTTGAGCGATCCACTGGCCTCGGCCTCCCAGGGTGCTAGGATTACAGGCGTGAGCCACCGTGCCCGGCCGCTTTTCTCCAATTTTTAACAAGGCTCTTCCTCATTGTATAGAGCACAACTGAGCACAGAAGCCCTTGTCTGCTTGCCGATCACGTTCCATCCTAGAGGTGGGCTCTGATGACTTTGTCCTCCATGGCTGGCAAGGCCTCCCCACAGCTGAGCTCAACGCATCCTTTCTGAGGCCTGACTTTCAATTCTGGGGACCTACCCCGTAGTCTCCCAATACATCAGTTTTTTCCTTAAATTAGCCAGAGTGGGATTCCTATTTGATGCCTCTAACAAAACTTTCTAATATGGGCACTGAAATGTAGCTGTTGTGCGAAAGGACACCCAGTTGTGTGCAGTTTTGCGTCTGAATTGGCGAGTCAGCCAGTTATGATGTATGCCGACGCTCCTTGCCAGTACCTGGGTTCGATCAGAATCTTATGTGAGTCTGGGAAGGCCAGAGCCACATGGTCTGGCACCTGCCTTGCTGGTAACCAGAGGAATTTGGGAAAAGACATTTAAACCATTTCTCTTGAACATCGGTACAGCTTCAGGCAGGAAAGCGCATGGTGTGTCTAGGGAACAATCAGCAGATTCACAGGGCCAATTAACGTGACCACGCGAGGGACAGAGACAAACGGAGCTGTGAAGTCTGGCAAAGGCCCCAGTGTCAAAGGCCCCAGTGTCGAGGCCCCTGACTTCTGGCTGGGGGGCTTGACTTTGATCTCAGGCAAAAGGGGCGCTAACAATTTCTGAATGCTGCATGTAACCTGCCTTCGGAAAGAAACTGGCAGCTGGGAGGAAGGGAGAGCGGTGACAGCTGCCTGCCTCTGTGACTGCTCCCACAACACACTCGCAGTCTCAACCTCACTGCGTCCTCAGAATGGCCCAGGAAGCATTCTCGTCTTCCCAGTCTCCGTCTCCAAAGCAGCTATTTCAAATCTTCCCCACACTTCTTAGGCCTCTGACCCTACTGCCTCCCCCAGCCTGAGAGAGAGGACAGAAGCTGTCAGAAGGGGACACCCTCTCTAACTCAAAAACAGAAAAATTTAGAAGAGAAATGCTATATATATTTATTTTTTATAAATTTTATAAGTAAAAATATAAAAAAATTAATAAAAAAAAGAAGGGGACACCCTCAGCTTCTGCATTGGAACCTACGAACGCGCCAACTTCCCACTCCTTCCTCCGAGACCACAGCCCCAGTGACATCTTTCTCTGCCCAGCTTCAGCCTCTTCCTCTAACATCTCACTGCTTTTAGTTGATGTTAGTGTATACAGAGTTAAAATTGTACCCATCACTGGATTTCAGATTTGGACATTTTACTGTATGTAAAATACATCTCTCTAAAAAAAATGCACCCAAAAGACAGAAGGGAAGGAGGAAGCAGGTGGTATCGCAAAACAATTCTGAGGTGAAAAAGCAAGATGAAGCTCTGTGACAAGACCTCAGTTTTTCTCAGGAGGTGGTTGTAACAGCGGGCTTAGAACGGGGATGCAGGCAGGCTTGGATTTGAGAAAGGCAGACACGCTGGAGCCGTCCCTGTGCAGCAGAAAGGCACAGAAGTTTCCTAGAGCTGGATTTAAAGAATGGGCACTAACACCCAGGGCTCCTCAGTTTGCTCTGACATGTGCTAGGATCCCGCAGTTTATGGAGCAGGGGAAGGAAATCAAATGGTTGAGTTTGCTTTGGGAATTGCAACAATCGGTACGGGCGTGTAACGGAGAGGGGAATGAAGCCAAGAAGGTTCTAGTAGGAAGAATTCAGACAACTGGAGACAGAAAGACTTTGAGGGCAGAGCAGGACAGGGGAGCTGGAGATAGTCCGTGCTCAGAGGGATTGGTGCCGAGGTCTTGAGGGCCAAGCATGGCAGAGGGGTCGCAGAGGAGAAGGCTGATGCTTACTCAGCATTCTGATGCCGAATGCCAGGCACGTCACAGCCGCCGGCTCCTGTAAACAGCACCTCACCTTTCCCAGGATGTGCTGCTGTAACATTTATAGATGAGAAAAGAGGTTCTGAGGTCAGTAACTTGCCCTAGATCATAGCAAGCTGCAGAACAATCTCAAATCTAGATTTGACTCCCAGGTGTCTTTTCACCACACTCAGCTGCCAGGCAACTTAAATCGGCAACAGCGGGACCAGAATTTCAGGGAACGTACACACACAGATGTGGAGGTCATCTAGGTCGCTAGCTGCCCACTCCTGGAGAATGGCTAGTAGCAACCAGAAGAGGATAAACTCATCCAAGCAGACGGCATGTGCCTCGGCGCTCTCCTTCAGGTCCATGCGTCAAAGTGGTAGAAAAGAAATACAATCCTGCTTCCATGTGCCGAGATTCCTGAGAAAATGAGTGGCCTTTGCTGGAGGGTTTTTTGAAGTGGCGACTTCAAGGGAAAACCAGGTTTCAACTAAAGAGGAAGGACCCTGGGAGTTTTGGGGTGTCATTTGGAGAGTTAGCAAGAGGGACAAAAGGCAAAGGGAGGGGGGCTAGGAGAGGCTCAGCACGTGCAGTGGCTGAGCTGCCACTGCACAGGCAAGAGGGACTCAGGGAGCGAGAGGCTGTGTCAGGGTGGAAGTCCACATGGAGTTCCAGCTGCAACACCAGGCACCGTCTGCTGGTACATAAAGCCTAAACTTCATCCCCTCTTTTTCTACCCTTCCCTTACCCACACCTGGGGTAAACCTTCAGTAGTGAGTAAACTGCAAACTGTTTTGAAGAGGCCGAGTGTGGTGGCTCATGCCTATAATCCCAGAACTTTGAGAAGCTGAGGTGGGAGGATCACTGGAGGCCAGGAGTTTGAGACCAACCTGGGCAACACTGCAAGACCCCAAGTCCACAAAAAATAAAATTGCTGTGTGCCTGTAGTCCCAACTACTCGGGAGGATTGCTTAAGCCTAGGAGTTCGAGGCTGCAGTGAGCAATAATCCTGCCACTGCACTCTAGCCTGGGTGATACAGCAAGACTCTGTCTCTTAAATACAAAAACAAATAAAAAAACCAACTAGGAACGGGTGGTATTCCAAACACCTACTATGTATATGTGCCAGGAGCCATGCAACAGCAATTGATTTTCACAGCAATGCTACAATCACCCTATTTTACAGATAATAAAACTTAGGCCTAGAGAGTTGAGGTCACTTGGCCAAAATCATGGCCGCAGCCAGGTGTATCTGGCATCAGATTTGAATTTTCCTTGATTCTGTTAAATAATCACAAAATTTTTATACATAAGCTTCAGAATCAATCATGAACTACTCATTTTGAGTGGCTTCTTAGGTGAATAAACTCTTCTTGCAGACTTAACTAGACTGAGCAGGTGTTCTGGCTTACACTTAACATGTATATTTCAAAAAAACAAAAACAAAAACAAAACAAAAAAACAAACGAGGGCCCTACTTCTTTGGCCAGACAGGGCAGACTCTGAAGGTGACAGGAATACGTAGTCACAGAAATGAGTTATTTGTACAAGGACAGTGGAAAAGCGAAAGGCAGAGAACTGAGACTTAAATTTCCCCTCAGAAATGAAAACTTGAGCAAAACTACTGTAGGAGGGGAAGTCCAGTGATCCAAAATCTATTAGCTTAGAAGTGACTCTACTCTAGCCACTCCTTTGCAAGGACCCAGCTCTAACAGGAGAAATGAAAAATTCCTTAAGAAACTAAAATTACTGCAGGAAAATATTCCTTCAAAATATACTCCCATGGAGAAGGAACAAATACTTAATGACATCTACTAAGTACCAGGAGCTTCATATACAATTATTTGATTTAATCTACAAACCTGTCCTGAGGCAGATGGCTTTACCTTCACTTACAGTTGGGGAAACCAAAGCTCATGGAAGCTAAAGACCTTGCCAGAGGTCGCAAAGCTAAAAAAACAACATAGCCCAAACTTGAACCCAAATATGTCTGCTCTACCACATCATACTGCCCAAGTTGCTAACTTTCAAAGGAACACAAGATAGAAGATCGATGATCTTAACTCCTTGCTTCTCAACACTGCAAAATCCCCTATTCCAGCCGGGTGTGGTGGCTCACGCCTGTAATCCTAGCACTCTGGGAGGCTGAGGCGGGCGGATCGCTCAAGATCAGGAGTTCAAAACCAGCCTGAGCAAGAGTGAGACCCCGTCTCTACTATAAATAGAAAGAAAGAAATTAATTGGCCAA